>CM019746.1:12531422-12672472 GCA_009761775.1 Ficus carica
CAATTCACTAATCTGAGAATAATTGTCATCTTATAAAGATCTATCCAAATTTTAAAACACCCACATTCTAAAATATGCTAAAATATTCATTCAGATCTTTACACTAAAATGGATTTTCAAAAAAACCCAAAAAAAAAAAAAGAAAGGAAAGAGTAAAGCGGAAAGAATTACTTTCTCTTCTTCCTCCAAGCCTTCTTCTTGCCTCCGGTGGCGCGACGCTTGTGCATGGAATCACGTGAGATACCTTTACATCACAGCGATTTTGAAATTCGTCAGCCATTGTAGAGAGAGAACAATAGAGAGAGAGAAAGAGAGAGAGAAAGGATTTTACCCATGGTTGCAGAGGAAAGTGGCGGCGGTGGAGGAGGTGTTGTTGAGCAAGCTTCGGCCGCTGCCTCTTCTTCTCTTTCGCTGGCGTTCGGCTAAAATCCTACAGCCTCCTCCTCATCTGCATTAATAGACGAAACCCTAGCTTATCAAAACTAGAGACTCTGGGCGGTTTACGTGGGTCTAAATTTTGTTGGCTTTTAACCCGGCCCACCTTTATTACGGCCCATTAAGGACGTGAGCTTCCTTGGGAAGCATCGGTTATATATGAAAAATTAACACTAGACCAATATGATACAAAATTAAAAATATGAAGAATTTGTCAATGGATTAAAAAAGTTATTTAATTAATTTTCTCGGGGGAGCTCTTCTTTAAGGATTTCCTTTCAAATAACAAATTTCTTGTCCTTCAAAAAAAAAAACACACACACACACACACGCACGCACACATTTTTTGAATAAAAATGCTACAGACACAACTCTAAGTCATTATTTTTTAATACCTACTTATATGATATGCGAGTTATCATTCTTTTTATTAATGTAAGTGTTAGAAGTATTATCACGTCAATTGATTATATCTATCAATGAAAATTATAACTCACTATCACGTGAGTTAGTACTTAAAAGTTAGTATTAAAATTAGTGTATTTGGTACTAATTAAAAGTTGCTCCTCAAAAGTTGAGATTAAATACATAATGACTTTATGATTTTTGACCTCTTAGAATAAGTCAAAAATCAACAAAACATGTCATTTCAAACTACCCAGAGCCAAAATAGGTGGCCTAGTAGATTACCAACTGTATCGGTAATCTATAAATGTCACTGAAATCAACATGGGCCATTGGCGGATTCTGATCGTGCCACATTGGTCTTTGGTCATCGGAGAATATTCTAATAGATTGCCATTACTTTTGATAATCTTTTTAAATTACTTTTTATCTGTTACAGAATGGTCGATTGGATTATTTTGTATTTTTTTTTAATTGTTATTTCTATTCCATCGTATTAAAATTCCTTAATCTGCCAAATTTAATTTAATTTCCAACACAAAATGATAAGTCCTTTTCGACTCTGGTCATTGGAGATTATTCCGATATAATACCACCAAATTACTTCTAGTAATCTACAAAAATATTAGAGTAATCTAGTAGAATAACACACATAATCCATTAGATTAAGGCTATGTTTGGTATGAGCGATAGAGAGAGTTGGAGGGATGAAGAGTGTGAAGGATGGAGAGGATTGTAGGAATCGTTCATGTTGTTTGATAAGAAAAATGGAGAGTTAAAAGGATGAATTATAGTTTTTTAATTAATTACTGTATTGTCCATTTAAAAAAAAAAAAAAAAAAAAGAAGAAGAGTACTAGACAATATTATCTTTTTAATTGAAAAGATGAAGGAGAGTGTGCATCATTCTACTGATAAAATGATACATTTTGGGGGCCTAGGAGGAGAGGATCCACCTCTCCTTTCCCTCTTCATATCCTTCAAACCAAATAATGGAAGGGAACTCTCCCTCCAACTCTCTCCATTTATCTCTTCCTCCAACCAAACACACATTAACTGTTCAAATCTGCGTAAAAAAAAAAACTAGTTGTGTAAAAAAAAAAAAAAAAAAAAAAACATCAAAAATTTCCAAAAAGTTAAGTGGAAAAAGTCAAGTCATCATTCCACAAACAAAATCTCTAAAAAAAAAAAAAAAAAACATTACATCATAAAAGCAAAATTTTTTCTATTACTTGCATTTTTCAATAGAACCAGACACATCTGAGGACACCTAACATTTAACAAAAAAATCACAGAGCAGCTCTTGCCGAGGAAGAGTTCAACTATAGAGATAGAGGGGAAGACTTCCCGGGGAAGGAGATCAACCGCATGCCAGCGTAGTCATGGGCCAAGACTAGGGCCCAAATGAGGGGGGCGATGGCATTGTTAAGGTCTAGGGTAACGGCTTCGTTGGCCTTCGGCAAAAGGCTTACTTATGCTTTGTTTGGTAATCAATCTCATCTCAAACTAAAATATAATTTTTTATCTCAATTTTATTTTTTTCTGAACAAGTTTTTATCTTTTTTGAAAAATCAACAAAATTTTCAACTCAAACTCATTCACCAAACGGACCCTTAGCGAGTGATGATATGGTAGAGTGGGAGAGGAGTTTGAGCTCTTGACGAAGAGAGAGACAACATCTTGTGTTGAGCAGGTATGGCCTTAAGATCGTCTCCTCCTTGCAAAAAAAAAAAATGACCATGTAACGACCCCACTTTTCGGACCGTTAACTAACTTACTTATTCATATTTAATTTACTCTTAACACTCATTTATATTTGTTTCCGAAAATACAGAATTTTATTTTAAAATCATATTCATACTACAAAAAATAGAATCACTAAAATTTTTAACTAAGAAAATTGAAATCCTCTAGCAACTAATTATCCAATATAAAATCGTAACTAGATGATATTTTAAAAGTTATAACTTCATATAAATTATAACGAGAGAGTCTAAAGTCTTTTATTATAAAATATTCATATTAGTTTAGCAGTACCAAAATATTGGAACATAATTATAAATATAGTCGATACAAAATAGTTTACGAAATTTAAATGCGGAAATTTATTTCGTGGTGGTATCCCACTCCCGTCCTTCGTCGCCTCCACACAGCTTTACCAGTTCACATAACATCTAAATAATTGGCTGCTTACCTGTGTTACATACAGCACGAACACACAATGATAAGCTTTCGCTCAGCAAGTACAAACAATATATCACAAATCATTTTCATAAAATTCATATCATCACATGTAACATCATGAATATTTAAAAAATGCATGTGAACTATATGTATTCAATTATGCTTCATTATTTACATATCTTGTCTACTTAAGGGCCCCTATGTCGTATCCATATGCGCGCAACCAATGGGGAGTTAGGGGAGCGACCCTCCAACAGCCTCCAAGGTCATATTTTATAACTTTCGTTCTTATCATATCCTCTCACTAATTGGAGGTTGGTACGACATTTAATCCTATCTTTTATTTGCCTCATTCTTATTAATTGTGACAATGTGTAGATTTACATGTCACTATGCATATATCATTATGACATAATTATATGTGAGGCATGCCGATTATTTCAGTGCAAGATGAATTATGCACATTAAATACTTAATCAAAGCAATACGTATATGTAACGACCCGACTTTTCGGACCGTTAATTAACTTACTTATTCTTATCTAATTTAGTCATAATACTTATTTATGTTCGGTTCTAAAAAAATACATAATTTTTTTTATTGTATTCGTACTACAAAAGTTAGACTCATTAAAAATTTTTAACTGAGGAATTTGAAAACCTCTAGCAACTAATTAACCAATTTAAAATCGTAACTAGATGATATTTTAAAAAGTTATAACTTTATAAAAATTATACGGAAAGAGTCTAAAGTCTTTTTCTCATAAAGTACTCATACTAATATAGTAGTACCAAAACATTAGGACATAACTATAATTATAGTCATTACAAAATAAATTACGAAGTCTAAATGCGGAAATTAATTTCGTGGTGGTATCCCACTCCCGTCCTTCATCGCCTCCGCACAGTTTCGCCAGTCCATAAGACATCTAAGTAATGGGCTGCTTACCCGCGTTACCTACAGCATGAACACACAATGATGAGCTTTCGCTCAGCAAGTACAAACAATATCTCACAAATCGTTTTCATAAAATTCATATCATCACATGTAACATTATGAATGCTTATAAATGCATGTGAACTATATGTGTTCAATTATGCTTTATTATTTACATGTCTTGTCTACTTAAGGGCCCCTACGTCGTACCCATATGCGCGCAACCAATGGGGAGTTAGGGGAGCGATCCTCCAACAACCTCCAAGGTCATAACTTTAACTTTCGTTCTTATCATATTCTCTCACTAGTTGGAGGTTGGTACGACACTTAGTCCTATCTTTCGTTAGCCTCATTCTTATCATTTGTGACAATATATGGATTTATATGTCACTATGCATCTATCATTATTGCATTCGTACTTATGAGGCATGTCAATCATATCAGTGCATGAAAATTTATGCATGTTAAATGCTTAATTAATACAGTACATATAACTCATATATTCATCACTTCATCAAGGTAAATCATAGAAAACATAGAACACCAACAACAAAAACATTTTATTTCATGCTGTAGGTGAGGTTTGTACTTACTTGTCTTATATGCTTAAACTTCCGGAGTCGTATCTCCTAATATGCGGATTTGAGAAATTGTCCTGATTAACAATATCTCATTATTAGATCGAGTTATAGTAATATTACTTTATTTATTTATTTATTTATTATTTTTTTTTATAAACTATAGTGAACTTAATTTACTTACATCATAATTAACCTTAACAATTAATCCTTATTAATTATTAAGTGTTAAATAAATTTCGATTAATTATTATTCAATTAATTTAATTTAATTAATTATTTTAATTAATTAATTAATTAATTAATTAATTAACTAACTAATTAATTAATTAATTAAGTAATATTAATTATTACTTTATTTAATTGAGAAATTATAATTAAATTTTAATTGACTTATTAGTAATTATCTTGTTAATAATTTAATTATGTTACTTAAATATTCATTCTCATATAATAATTATTAATTATTAATTCTAATATTAATAATTAAAAATTTGATTTATTCAATAATTGATGTTTGGTTAATCTCTAGTTAATTATCCATAATTATTTTGATGATTAAATCAATTATTAATAATTAATGATTAATTAATATCTAATTAATCATATATTATAATTATATAGTTATTCAACATAATAATCTTGATTATTATATACTAACCCTTATAATTAATTAATTAATTATTAATCAGTTAATTAATTAATTACTTTATTAATTACATTAAGTTATGTATTAATTAATTAATTAATTAATTAATTAATCCATCAAGGTGATAATGGGTCACCTAAGGGTATACCTCTATTTGATTATTGGGCTAGTCCAATCCCCTTAGTTATGTTCATTTAGTTGGGCTAAAGTAATCTCTTGGTATATGTATAGTAACCCTCTAGTATACTTTATCTTGGCCCATTTAAAACTTATGATTTAATTTTATAAAGTTAGGGTTTTCACGTTATTTGATCATACGATTAAAATCAATTCATTTTATAACTAAATACGTTCATATGTCAAAACTTACTCTTATGTTACATTTTAATGTTTAATCGTTTTATCGGTGTAGGATTTTAATTTGTAAGATTTATTTAGATTTGAGTATAATTCCGTTTTCGACACTTGATAACTTATTGGAAAGCTTGAAATATCTATTTTCTGTCTTTATAACTTGTTTTCCAAGATTTCAAGTATTTCAAATATTAATGTGGACGTTTTTCTAAGTGTCTTATGGTAAAATCTTAGATTACCAGACTACACTACAATCTTAAGAGATTTATTAAAATTTATGTACATATCCGTTTTAAACGTATAATATCTCGTTTTGAAGCTTAAGATGTCTACTTTACAGTGGTAAAGTTATTTCCTTTAGTGCTTAAGTATTTCACATCATAAACTTAGGTTTTGTCACTGTTAGTCTCACATTTATACAATAAGTCCAGATTCATTGGTAAGTTTAGAAAAATCATAACAATTTGCTTACAAGTCCAAATAAGACAAAAGATATGTCATTGGAAACTTATAATGTCTATTTTATATGATAAAAATAGTTTTGTAAAAAGTTATGGTTTACTAACTCAAAATCTACAAAACCCGTGGCTAATACAGGGTTCCAGCAAGGATTTTCGGTTCGTAGCCCAAACTTGTAAAATTCGTCAAAATTTGCACATTTATCCGTACAAGGCGTAAGATACCTTGTTGGAAAGATTAAAGAGTCTAGTTTTTAGATCTAAAACTTATAATCCAAAATTTTGAGTCTAAAGGGTTCGGAGTACATTAAACCCGTGGCTATGCTGTGGCTCGGAAGTTCATTTTCTCATTATTTTTGTGTCACAACTTCAAAAGCACATAACTTTTGACATATAAAAGCAAATCAAGTGATTCCAAAGCCTAAAATAAAACTTAGACTCTGTAGAATCTTAATACACAGTTTATTTTTCATACCAAACTTTCTAATGTATACTATATCATCACAACAACTATGAACTTCAACAAGGTTCATAAATCTTACCGAAATGCTCCGGGGATCCTTTAAGATCTCGAACCTCCCAAGTTCTTCTCAAAACTTTTTCCTAAGTAAGAAAAGTCTATCATTAAGATCATAACTAAATATCATGCTTTAGTTCTCCAAAAAGACTAAAAACACGAAGAGTACCACTAGGTTACCTTTAGTAGAACGTCTTCTAACTCCGTTTCTCACCTCTTCGGTTTTGATGACGGGGTTTCTTAGAGCTTGAAAATGGATGGAGGAGGGTGCTTGAGGAGTGTTGGAGATGGAGAATAGTGTTGGTGGTTCTTGGTTTTGTTTAGAGCTTGGTGGTGGTTAGAGAACTAGGGTTTGAGTGCTTAACTTGTGTGAGAAAGAAAATGGGGTGTTAGGGGTTTGTGCTTAGCCAACTTTGGCCTTGAGATAGCTGTCTTTTGGGGGAGGAAATTTGAAAAATACTTGGCTGAATCAGCCCTTGAATGGCCGGCACATTGGGGGGAGTTTTTGGGTGAAATTTGGTTCAATAAAGTTGAGATGAAAGGTCATTTTCACTTGTCATTTCCTTAAGTCAACTTGCCAAAATAGACCATGCATTCTCTTACATGTGGTTGCATGCATGCACCACTTTCTATTTTTCCCATTTGATCACATTTCCCCTTGCTTTGTAACTCAAAAACCGATTCCCTCCTTGTTCTAGACAATTTTATTTTGTTTTTCTTTCTTTCAATTTCCACCATTGATCCAAAGTTGTCATCTTCATTCTCATCCATTAGATCTTCCATCACATCTATCATCACCCTAAGTTCTCATTGGTCACTTATCATCCAAGGTTTGACCATTGATTTGCCTAGGATCCCTTAACATAAAATCTACACCATTGATTTCAAATCAAGCATAATTTTTGATCAATTTTCCACCTTTGGATTTCCTAAGAGTAAATACTAATAATTCATCTTCTATCCATGTGACACATTAATTCCCAATCATAGTCTCAAAGCTTGACTATTGATATAATCAAAATAAATACTAAGAGCCTTAAATTGACCTACTAATAAAAAAATCGGGGTCCTTCCTAAAATTTATCGTTATCCCTCTAATACGACATAATTAATTTTTCGTATAAATTTATATGTCGTTCATGATCTTGAAATTTGATATTCATCAAAACAATTTATTAGAAGCATATCAATGAAGAGATCATAATAATAATTCATGAATTAAGCTTATGAATTTCTAGGGCATCACAGTATAACTCATATACTCACAACATCATCAAGTCAAGTCATAGCAGATGTAGAGCATCAATAAAGAAAAACATTTTGTTTCATGCTATATGTGAGGTTCGTACTTACTTGTCTTATATGCTTAAACTTCCGGAGTTGTATCTTTACTACGCAGATTTGATAAATTGTCTTGATTAATAATATCTCATTATTAGATAGAATTATAGTAATATTACTTTATTTATTTATTTAATAAACTATAGAGAACTTAATTTACTTATATCATAATTAACATTAACAATTAATTCTTATTAATTATTAAGTGTTAAAATAAATTTCGATTAATTATTATATAATTAATTTAATTTAATTAATTATTTTAATTAATTAATTAATCAATTAATTAATTAATTGATTAATTAATTAATTAAGTAATATTAATTATTACTTTATTTAATTGAGAAATTATAATTAAATTATATAATTTTAATTGACTTATTAATAATTATCTTGTTAATAATTTAATTATGTTACTTAAATATTCTTTCTCAAATAATAATTATTAGTTATTAATTCTAATATTAATAATTAATAATTTGATTTATCTAATAATTGATGTTTGGTTAATCTCTAGTTAATTATCCATAATTATTTTGATAATTATATTAATGATTAATAATTAATAATTAATTAATCATGTATTATAATTATGTAGTTATTCAACATAATAATCTTGATTATTATATACTAACTCTTATAATTAATTAATTAATTACTTTATTAGTTACATTTAGTTATGTATTTATTAGTTAATTAATTAATTAATTAATCAATCAATCAAGGAGACAAGGGGTCACCTAAGGGTATACCTCTCTTTTACTATTGGGTTAGTCCAATCCCTTTAGTTATGTTCATTTAGTTGGGCTAACGTAATCTCTTGGTATATGCATATTAACAATCTAGTATACTTTATCTTGGCCCATTTAAAACTTATGATTTAATTTTATAAAGTTAGGATTTTCACATTATTTGATCATACACTTAAAATCAATTCATTTCATAACTAAATATGTTCATATGTCAAGACTTACCCTTGTGTCACATTTTACTGTTTAATCGTTTTATCGGTGTAGGACTTTAACTTGTAAGATTCATTTAGATTTGAGTATAATTCTATTTTGGACACTAGATGGCTTGTTGGAAAGCTTGAAATATCTAGTTTCTGTCTTTATAACTTGTTTTCCAAGATTTCAAGTATTTCAAACATTAATGTGGACGTTTTTCTAAGTGTCTTATGGTAAAATCTTAGATTACCAGAATACACTACAATCTTAAGGGATTTATTAAAATTTATGTACATATCCGTTTTAAATGCATGATATCTTATTTTGAAGCTTAAGATGTCTACTTTACAGTGGTAAAGTTATTTCCTTTAGTGCTTGAGTGATTCATGCCATCAACTTAGGTTTTGTTACTGTTGGTTTCACATTTGAACCACAAATTCAGATACATAGTTAAGATTAGAAAAATCATAACAATTTACTCACAAGTCCAAATAAGATCAAAGATATGTCATTGAAAAGCTTATAATGTCTATTTTGTATGATAAAAATAGTTTTGTAAAAAGTTATAGATTACTAACTCAAAGTCTACAAAACCCGTGGCTAATATAGGGTTCCAGCAAGGATTTTCGGTTCGTAGCCCAAATTTGTAAAATTCGTCAAAAATTGCATATTTAACCGTTCAAGGCGTAAGATACCTTGTTGGAAAGCTAAAAGAGTCTAGTTTTAGATATAAAACTTATAATCCAAAATTTTGAGTCTAAAGGGTTCGGAGTACAATAAACCCGTGGCTATGTTGTGTCTCGGAGGTTCATTTCTATTTATTTTTGTGTCATAACTTCAAAGGCACATAACTTTTGACATATAAAAGCAAATCAAGTGATTTCAAAGCCTAAAATGAAGCTTATCCTCTGTAGAATCTTAATATATAGTTTATTTTTCATACTAAAGTTTCTAATGCATACTATATGACCACAACAACTACGAACTTCAACAAAGTTCATAAATCTTACCGAAATACTCCGGGGATCCTTTGAGATCTCGAACCTCCCAAGTTATTCTCAAAAATTTTTCCTAAGTAAGAAAAGTCTATCATTAAGATCATAACTAAATATCATGCTTTAGTTCTCCAAAAAGACTAAAAACACGAAGAATACCACTAGGTTACCTCTAGTAAAACGTCCTTTAACTTCGTCTCACACTTCGTCGATCTTGATGACGGGGTTCCTTAAGGCTTGAAAATGGATGGAGGAGGGTGCTTGAGGAGTGTTGGAGATAGAGAGTAGTGTTGGTGGTTCTTGGTTTTGTTTAGAGCTTGGTGGTGGTTAGAGAGTTAGGGTTTGAGAGCTTAACTTGTGTGAGAAAGAAAATGGGGTGTTAGGGGTTTGTGCTTAGCCAACTTTGGCCTTGAGAGAGCTGTCTTTTGAGGGAGGAAATTTGAAAAATATTTGGCTGAATCAGCCCTTGAATGGCCGGCACTTTGGGAGGGTTTTTGGGTGAAATTTGGTTCAATAAAGTTGAGATGAAAGGTCACTTTTACTTGCCTCTTCCTTAGGTCAACTTGCCAAAATAGACCATGCTTTCTCTTACATGTGGTTGCATGCATGCACTACTTTCTATTTTTCTCATTTGTTCACATTTCCTTCTTGTTTCTTGAACCAACAATCTGGATCCTCTTTGTTTCCCTTTTTTTTTTTTTTTTTTTTTTTTTCAATTTCCACCATTGATCCAAAGTTGTCATCCTTATTCTCATCCATTAGATTTTCCATCACACATATCCTCACCTTAAGCTTTCATTGGTCACTTATCATTCAAAGCTTGGCCATTGATTTGCCTAGGATCACTTAACATAAAATCTACACCATTGATTTCAAATCAAGCACAATTTTGATCAATTTTCCACCTTTGGATTTCCTAAGAGTAAATACTAATAATTCATCTTCTATTCATGTGACACATTAATTCCCAATCACACCCCCAAAGCTTAGCTATTAGTATGATCAAAATAAATTATAAGATCATTAAATCGACCGATTAATAAAATCGGGTTCTTCCCAAATATAACGATATACCTCTAATACAACATAATAAAATTTTTTCGTATAAATTTATATGTCGTTCAACTCATCTTTTATATATTTAAAATTTCTCATTTGAATAGAGAAACTCAACATTGTTAAATCATCGACATCATCACACCGATGATACATATACTATCATTCATGATCTTGAATTTGATATTCATCAAAGTAATTTATTGAAAGCATATTAATGAAGAAAATCCATAATAATAATTCATGAATCAAGCTTATGAATTTCTAGGGCATCACAGACCAACTCCAGATCCATCGCGGAGAGAGAAATCTATTGACCTTGAAATAAGTGCCATAAGGAGATCAGTGAGAACATCTATGGGATTATTACAGCAGCACATTGACATCGCAACGTCGACGTCGCCTTCTTTTGTCGTGGTCAAAAGAAAAGAGAAGGGAGATGGAGAAGGGGAGAGTGGAGAGTGGAGAGTGGAGATGTAGAGGGGTAGACATAACAGAGAGATTTGAGAAGGCGGAGATGAAAGGGAGAGTCATTGGGGGGAAAGAGATGGGGTGCTAAAAGGAGAAGGAGAGAGAGATAATGAAATTTGTTTTGGTCAATAAAAATTCAAAATAAGGTTAAGTTGGTCATTTTATTGATTAGTTAAAATGTAGTAAAATAGTAAAGATGTCAAAAATATAAATTAGTATTAACTTAAGGCAAAAATCAAAAGTACGTGCATTTGGGGTATGTTAGATTGGTTGGTTGGTTTATTTATTTTATTTGAAAGAGTATGTTAGTGTGCGTTTGGTAAAACGGTTTTAGTTTAAATTTTTAAGTTTTAATTGGTTGATTTTTTAAAAATTAGTTATAAATTTTGTTGACTTTTCAGAAAAAGATAAAAATTAAAATGAAAAAGTACAGTTTAGTTGTAGTTGAACTTGTGAGCCAAAAGCACCTAGGTTTTCTAAAAATGAAAATTATAATACATAATATTTGAAAAATCAGGCTGGGTAGTCTTTTTTAGTCCCTTAATCTAATATATGACTTAACTTTTTTTCATTTAGAAAAATGATCATTTATAATTTTTCAGATTTAGTCACTAATTAACTTATGGTCAATCAATGATTAACTATGAATTTTAGTAATTTACATTATAGTTAATCATTGATATGATTAACCATCAGCGATTGACTAATGATCAATTAGTAATTGACTATGAATTTTAGTGATTTATGTCATGGTCAATCATTTGATTGACCATGCGATTAATCACTGATTGACCATTTAAGACAATTGATTAACTATTTTAGAAAAAAAAAAAAAACATTTTAACTAATTTTTAAGAACTTCGGTCATTTATTAGAACACTTTTTTAATTTAAAAAAATAGTCTATTTAGCTATAAATAATAAGATAAATCATTGACCTTGCCTGCATATTATGATTACAACTAATATAAATACAAGTTTGCTTTGAAACTCCACCAAAGCATAACCCATGAAATTTTCTAGCACAACACTCGCCTTCGGATAAAGAGCCTTACTCCAAGTATTTAGCTTGCCTTCAGATTACGTCCTACTCTCAGTCTTGATGTTGCCTTTAGTCCTCATTGTACTCCAAGCATGATTTGCCTTCATCTCCTTCTTGGTCTTCTTCAGCAACGACTCGCGTTCAAACACAGAGCCCTATGACAACTATTTAGCTTGCCTTCCGATCATGTCTTACTCTGAGCCTTGAAATTTGCCTTTGGTCCTCGATGTATTCCAAACACGATCTTCTTATTGATTTGCTTCAGATTGGAATATGCACAAGTGTAACAGCTCGACTTTTCAAACCATTAACTTCTTATTCTTAGTTAATGTAGTTTTAATACTTGTTTATGTTTGATTGCAAAAATATAGAAATTTTTTTTTTTAAACATTCAGATTATACTTGTACTTAAAGAGTTTAATAAACTAAAATTTTAACTAAGGAAATTGAAATTTCTAAATCATAAATATCACATTCAAATTCGTATTTAGATAGTATTTAAAAAGCTATAACATCGTATGAGTTAAAACGAAAGGCCTTAAAATCTTTAGTACTACTATTAATTTAGTAGTACCAAAATATTGAAAACATAGTTTTAAAAATAATCGATACAAAATAATTTAGGAACTCTAAATACAGAAATTAAATTCGTGGTGGTATCTCACTCCCTTCCTTCATCGCCTCCGCATTGTTTCACCAATTCAGAAAACATCTAAGTGGCGGACCACTAGCCCGTGTTACCTATAGCACGAACATACATATATGAGCTTTCTCTCAGCAAGCACAAACAATATTTCACAAAATATTTTCATAGATCATATCATCACACATCACAACATGAATGTTCAAAATGCATGTGATCTATAGGTGTTCAATTATGCTTTATTATATATATATATTTTCTACTTACCATATGTTGTACCCATATGTGTGTAACTAATAGAGAGTTGGGGGAGCGACTTTCCAACAACCTACAAAGTCATAACCTATAACTTTCGTTCTTATCATATCCTCTCACTAATTGAAGGCTGGTACAACAATTAATCTTATCTTTTGTTAGCCTCATTCTTATTAATTGTGGCAATTTGTAGATTTAAATATTACTATGCATCGATCATTATGGCATAAATATCTATGAAGCATATCGATCATGTTAGTGTAAGAGAAATTATGCACGTCAAATGCTTAATTAAAGCAATACATATAACTTATATACTCATCACATCATTAAGGCAAATCATAGCAAATATAGAACATCAACAAAAAAAAGCATTTTGTTTCATGCTGTAAGTGAGGTTTATACTTATTTGTCTTATGTGCTCAAACTTCGAGAATTGTAACTCCTATTATGTAAATTTGGAAAAATATCCTAATTTAACAATACTTCGTCATTAGAGTGAATGATGGTTATATATAAATATATATTATTTATTTTGTTTTATAAATTAAGGTGAATTTAATTTACTTCATAACTAACCTTAATAATTAATTTATATTAATTATTAAGTGTAAAAGAAAATTCTACCAATTATCATTTATTTAATTTAATTTAATAGATTAATTAATCAATTAATTAAATAACTAACCAACTAATTAATTAATTGATTAGGTAATCCTTAATTATTACTTGATTGGGAAATGATAAATCAGTTACATAATTAATTAGTAATTATATCCTCAATAACTAATTATGTTCTTTAAATATTGTTTCTCATTTATTAATTAATAATTATGTTAGGTATTTATGATTAATTAATTTCTAATTAATTATGCATTTTAATTATGTAATTATTCAACATAATAATATTGTTTACACAATTAATAATCACTAATTAGCTCTTATAATTAATTAATTAATTACTAATTAATTTTATTTACATAATTACATTTTGTTATATATTAATTAATTAATTAATTAATCAATCAATCCATATCACCTTGGTGACAAAGAGTTACCTAAGTATATACCTTTAAGTGGGTTACTTTTCATCTAGGATTTGGCTTATAAGGCCCAATCCCATTAGTTATGATTATTTAGTTAGGCTACGGTAGTCTCTTGGTATATGTCTAATAATCCTCTAGTGTACTTTGTCTTGGTCTATTTAAAAACTTGTGATTCAACTTTACAAAGTTAACATTTTTCACATTAGTTGATCATACACTTAATACCAACTCATTTCATCAATATTTATGTCAATATGTTATGACTTATCCTTATGTCACATTATTAATGTTTAATCGTTTTATTGATGTGAGATTTTAATTTGTAAGATTTATTTAAATTTATGAATAATCCCATTTTGGACATTTGATGACTCGTTGGAAAGCTTGAAGTATCTAATTTATGTCCTTATAACATGTTTTCCAAGATTTCAATTTCAAACATTAATGTGGACGTTTTCCTAAGTGTTTCATGGTAAAATCTCAGTTTACCATATTACAATATAATATTATGAGATTTATTAAAATTTATGAACATATCTGTTTTAAATGTATGATAACTCATTTTAAGTCATAAAGCTATATCCTTTAGTGTTTAAGTGTTTTATATCGTATACTTAAGTTTTGTTATTGTTGGTCCAATGTATGTACCATATACCCAGATTTGTGGTTAAACAAAAATTATAACAATTCACTTACAAGTCTAAATTAGGTAAAATATATGTCATTGAAAAGATTATAATGTCTAGTTTATGCAATAAAAATAGTTTTATAAAAATTTATGGTTTACTAACCCAAAACATACAAAACACATTGCTGGTACAGGGTTCCAGCAAAATTTCTCATTTCGTAGTTTCTAACTTGTAAAATTAACCAAAATTTAATCCATTTGAGGCGTAATATATCTTGTTGGAAAGTTTAAAGAATCTAGTTTTTAGATCTATAATATAATCCATAATTTTGAGATTAAAGGGTAGACTGTACGCAGAGGTTCCTTTTCTCTCTTATTTTGTGTCACAACTTCAAATGTACATAACTTAGACATACAAAAGCAAAACAAGTGATTCAAAACCTAAAATGAAGCTTATCCTCTGTAGAATCTTATCATATAATTTATTTTTTTATACCAAAGTCTTTAACGTATGCCATATTATCACGACAACCACAAGCTCTAACAAGGTTCGTAGATCTTATCGAA
Source organism: Ficus carica (assembly GCA_009761775.1). NCBI lineage: Eukaryota > Viridiplantae > Streptophyta > Magnoliopsida > Rosales > Moraceae > Ficus > Ficus carica. The sequence goes on from CM019746.1 coordinate 12,546,928, forward strand.
ATACTTCATGGATCCTTTAAGACCTCGAACCTCCAAAGTTCTTCTTAAAACCTTTTTCTAGGTAAGAAGGAGTCTAACATTAAGATTATAACTACATAACAAGCTTTAGTTCTCTAAAAATGACCAAAACACAAAGAGAACCACTAGGTTACCTTTAGTAACACATCCTCCAACTCCGCTTCATACTTCTTCGAACTTAGTAATGAGGTTGCTTGGAGCTTGAAAATGGATGGAGGAGAGTGTTAGAGGGCTGTTGGAGATGAGAATAGTGTTGGTGGTTTTTGAGCTTGGTGGTGGCTAGAGAATGCTAGGTTTTTGAGCTTGAACTTTGTGAGAATGAAGAAGATGTTAGGGGTTTGTTTTCAGCCAACAGTTGCTTTAAAGGAGCTGTATTTTGAAGGGTAAGAATGGAAAATATTGGCTGATTCTCCCCTTGCATTGTCGCCAATTGAGTGAGGGGTTGGTGTGAAAATTTTTGTTCAACAAAGTATAAGACAAGTGGTCACTTTCACATGTACTTGTTTGTGTCATGTTGCTAAAACAACCCACACAATTCCCTTACTTCATTTTGCATGCATGCATCACATGCCATTATTTTCGTTTGAACAAATTTCTTCATGCTTTTGATCACAACAAATCTGGATCTCCTTCTCAATTTTCCCTTCTTTTGTTTTCCTTTCTTCTAATTTTTCCCATCATTGATCAAAGGTTATCATATTTGATCTCACCAATTAGATCTTCTATCACACCAATCTTTACCTTCAGCTCTCATTGATCACTTATCATCTAAAACTTCGCCATTGATTTATCTATGATCCTTTAATATAAAATCTACACTATCGATTTCAGATCTAAGCACAATTCTTGATCAATCTTCCACCTTTGGATTTATTAAGAGTAAATCCTAATCATTCATCTCATATATATGTGACACATTAATTTTTTCAATCATACGCTCAACACTTAAATATTGATATGACTATACTAAGTTCATCAAATTAACCTACTAATTATAGTTGGGGTTCCTTTCAAAAAAAAAAAAAAAAAAAAAAAAAAAACGTTTAACCCAATAATACAACATAACAAATTTTTCGTATAAATTTATATGTTGTTCAATTCGTCTTCTATGTATTTATAATTTCTCATTTAAATAGAGAAACTCAACATTGTTAGATCATCGACATCATCATACTGATGATACATATACAATCATTCATGATCTTGAAATTTGATATTCATCAAAATAATTTATTAGAAGTAAATTAATGAAGGAAATCCATGATAATAATTCATGAAATCAAGTTTATAAATTTATAGGACGTCACAACAAGTGCAAAAGGTTGAGGCCAAATATGCCAACCATGCTCTGAACTTTTCTATCTCAATTGAAGCGCCGAAAAATGTTTAGAATAAAAAGCCTTGAAAGGTGAATCACAACATGTGATTCTTTAAAAAAGCAAAGACCAATTATAGAAAAGTGTCTAGATGCATTTTCCTCTATTTAGGGACGATAGTTGACAAAACCAATGAACAAATTGCTTCCCATTATCAAATCTCCGATTTCCATTTAAATTGCAGAGTTTGATTCTTTTTGTTTCGAGATTGCAGAAACATGGATCATATGCACGTTCTGTGGGACAAACAAATTTCCTATTGTGGTCTTATACAAAAATTTCCTGCAATTTGCAAATTAAACACTATAAAGTCAGGAAAGTCCACTTTGTAAGTTTTTGAAACTTTCAAAACTTAATTCTAAATTTCCTTGATTAGAAATCTATAAAATGACTTATCACAAAAATAAAAAGGATCAATAAAAATGGAGTCCGAACTAATGGAGTGATGATCCCATTTCAATTGACAAAGACTCCACATAATCAAGAAAGTTATCGATTCTCTTTTTTTTTTTTTTTTTTTTTCCTTTCTTCTTTAGAGAATGAATATTATCCAAAATTATGATTTCACCGCACCGAAGAAAAAAAAGAAAAAGAACTCAATTAAGATATCCAAGTGGTTCTAGGCAATATAACCGTAATTATACATCTGACTCTATCATGAGGTACATAATTCGAAACCTCTCACCCCAAATTCAAAAAAATTAAGAGATCCAAAAATATTCATTCCAAAAATCAACATAAAAGCATACATTAACATTAAAAAAAAAAAAAACACAGATGCATACATATATTTTTTTTTAGGAGAAAATTTGGTTGGGTGGCCTTTTTTAGTCATTTAATCTAATAGATGTTATAATTTTGTTTATTTAATAAATAAGCCGTTTGTTATTTTTCAGATTTGGTCAATTACTGATTGACTATTTAAGACAATTGATTAATTATTTTAGAAAAATAACAAACGGCTTATTTATTTCAGATTTGGTCAATTACTGATTAACTATTTAAGACAATTGATTAATTATTTTAGAAAAAAAACCTTTTAACTAATTTTTAAAAATTTCGATCATTGATTAAAAAACTTCTTAAAAAAAAAAAGAATAAATCTTTTTGTTTTAGTAATATAAATGCCAATAAAAACACAGGATTAAAAAATCCCAACTATTAGAAAGAAAGGAAAACCAATCATATTTTTTAATAAAATTTTATTACTTGAATGAAAAAGAAAGAAAAAAAAAATTCAAATGTTAAGATAATTATTGGATAAATATTGGAATTAGTCTTAAGAAGGTGTTTAGTATATAAATTTGAGTTGAAATATTTTAATTTTAATAATAAATTTTTTTTAAATTTTTAAAGAAGATAAAAAATTTAAAAAAAAAAAAAATTTTTTTAAGAAAAAAAAAAATACAATTTCAATTGAGTTAAACGAAAGTAGCAAATATGCCTAAGGGCCTGTTTGGTGGAGTAGTTTAAGTTGGTATTTTGAAGTTTAGATTGAGTTAAGTTAAGTTTAGTTTAAAAGTTAAGTGTTTGGTAAAAAGTTTAAGTTGAAAAGTTTAAGTTGAGTTGAGTGTTTGGTGAAAAAGTTTAAGCTGAAAAGTTAAAAAAAAAAAAACAAGGGCCCTGTTTGGCAAAACAAAATCTGAAACAACCTTTTTTTTTTTTTTTTTTTGCATTCTAGGGGTGTTTGTTTCACCAACTCAAACCATTCAACTCAAACTTTTTTTGTCGATTTGTCCAAAATATTTTGTGCCTTTTTCCCAAAAAAATTCGTTTCTTTTCTGTAGTTTAAGAAAAATTCAAAAAAAACAGCTTAAACTCATAAAATTACACCAACTAACTTGAGACATAAAAAGCTTTTATAAAATTTTCAATAATTTGTCATAAAATACACCAACAAAAAGATACAGATGAGCATTATTTCACGTAAATTTATACCACGGAGATGCTTGATATCTTTCCCACATTTCATCAGCTATAACATCTCTCATCCGATTCATTGCACCCCGACTCGATTCATGTGGCTGTGTTCCGACACTTGGGCCAGTATCATCGATCCCGTCGTCTAACACGTAATCCGCGTTAACATCGACATTGCCCCCTACAGGCACACAATCCGCCACATACTCCTCAAGAAATGGATCCCCAACCTGCACAATCCTTATAAAATTATGAACAACCGCACACGCCACTGGAATCATTTTTTGTTTGTCCATTGGATAGCTGGTCATGCATTTCAGTATTTTAAATCTAGCCTTCCAGACACCAAATGTTCTCTCAATACAATTACGCAGCGAGGAGTGCGTGTAGTTGAACACTTCCTTTCTGTTGCCTAGCCCGACGGTACGTCTTCGATATTCCGGTAAATGATAAGTCTCTCGTCGATATGGGCTCAGGAAACCTTCCTTATTGGCAAAGCCTGAATCTGCTAGATAAAATTTTCCTACAAAATAAACATCGCAATACGAAGTAAATGTTCAATATTCATTAACTAATTAAATATATGTAGCTACTGCTATATTGAGCAAACATGCTTACCTGGTGGAGGTAATGGGAATCCATGAAATGCTACTGCCTCTTCTAACATTCTGGCATCGTGGCAAGATCCCTCATACCCGGCCAACATGTATGTGAATTTCATGTCAAATGAACATGCTGCTAATACATTCTGCGAATGAAACCCTTTGCGATTAATCCACGCGTCAGCATTTTCGTGCCGGGGGACACAAGGGATGTGTGTGCCATCTATCGCGCCAATACAACCCTGCATAAAATTGTAAAATATTTATTTTGCGTTGAATAATTAACAAAGGAAAAATTTTTCGATACAAAAATTAGTCCGATAATGCCTTGTAGGTTACAAAAATAACGTACATCAAACCATGGCCTATATTTGTCTGCATGCTCCATAATCAAATGTTGTACCGTTGTGTAGTCGGGTGGTCTTATGAATTCGTCCTTTAATAGACAAATAACCTGCAACACTTTAAAGAACCAACGGGACGTTGTCTCTCTGGAATGCTGGAACAAATATGAAATGTGTCGGTTGGTTGCGCCTTGAGAGCATATTGATAAAAAAATAAACAATTGCTCGTTCACATTCATGTTACATGTCGGCGTCAATAATCCCCGACTACCTAATAGGTTACTCAAGGATCTAAATGTATCTGATTTCATACTTATCAACCCTTGAATTATATCCTCATGTCCATTTAATAGCTCTTCCACACGCATGCTACCAGTCAGTATTGAATTATGCATCGGTTGTGGAGCTCTTCGCCTGTTACGCATTCTAGCTGTCGCTGCTACCACGGCCTTGAGAAGATATTCATCACGGTTGAACTTCTCGTTACCATTGTACTCGACATCTTCTTCCCGGTTAGATCCGGAACTACCGTCGTTCATCTTGATATTAGATTTCGATCTTCTATACAATTATAGGTTACCTGGTATTAAATATATTAAATATATGTTAGCCAATTTAATTAAGCGTGGGTTATTTACACGAATACGTTCACAATACGATTGGATTTTCTGTTTTATATTTTCCAAGTATGGTTAACGTATATGATATATGCATGTATGTAAAGCTCCATAAAATTACCATATGGTAAAAAACATCGATAGAGTTGAGAAAAATCATATATCGAAATAAATAAATTAACACAGTCAAGTCGAACAAATAATGTCAAATTTAACCCGAAGAATAAAAAAATGAAATACAGTTCAAACTAACAAGAGAAAATCATTTGGGGGGGGGGTCGATGTGACTGAACAACAGATGCAATAATTTCCCGACGATCGACATCGGGCAGCTGGTAGAAGGTACGTTGGAGCCGTGGATGAGCATCAAAGTAGTGCCACATTATTGTCCGTTGAGGGGGTGGGATATCCATCTCTGTCTTAATATTCATACAGCGCAGCATGTGATCCGTTTGGCTTGATTGCTCATTACTTGCTCCCGATTGCGATCCGCCACGGAAATGGGTTACAATTTCCTGCATTGCCTGGATTGTCATCTCATCCGCTTCGTCTCTTATCTTCCTCTTTCCAGAACTTCCCCTTGACCGCGACGTACCTGCATAGCCTCCCGACTGCATGTTGTTCAAGTTACGCGGACCCGTGGTTGGCGTTCCATCGTCTTCAAATATCGGCCGGTATGCTGAGTTATCCATGGAAGCATCAAAGTCGAAGTACAATGGATTTTCATCTGGCATCGTGACGGACCCATACCCCGAGGCACCTGCAGCATGATATTTATCGAAAACACTATAATAAAGCTCTTTGTTGCGTAATCCCTCGTGCCTGAGATGTTTGCACTCCTTGTGAACCTACAGATGAATTATATCATCATAAGGATCTAACCATCGTGTGATCAAACATAATAACGGAAGTCTATAAAATATACAACACGATTACTTGAACAAAGCTCTTCCACTCTTCGTCAGAGCATACGACTCGATCTGTCACAGGATCGTACCCTAGGCCTGTACGAGTTTGTAACACCTTCCAGCCCTTATAAATTTTCTTCATTCTTTCCTTCTTTTGAGATAAGGTTGATCCTAAGGCTTGTACTCCTTCAAACTCAGCATTAAACTCCGAGGCCCAAATATTTAGGATTGCTAAGGTGGGCTGTTTACCTCCAGTGGTCTGCAGGTATTCATCAAGTTTTTCTAGAAATTTTTTTTCCTTAACGGGATCCCAAACGTAGGTCTCACCCGAGGATTTCCGCGGCATTTCCTTAACAAATTGATAACAAAAACATATGAATTGACTTAACAAACACATAAAACGGAATGCATATGAGTTGGCTCAGTATAAATCGGTTGACAGATTCGATCTGAGGCATGTCAAGCACCCGATATATATACAGCTGCCATGGCATATAAACAATGTATTAAAGGGAAAATAGGTTTATGCGAAGCATAACATTTTCCTAACCCCCGTTACAATAAGCATGTGCTTATATACCGGTAACTGAGAAAGAATATCAGGTGACTAACTCACCAGTCAGATCAAATTACAATATATGTTACTTAACTGTATACATCATCGCCAACTTGATTAAAAGTGGTTCCCCCGTACACAAGACATGAGGCGGAGCATCAAAGACACCATTCTCTCTATGTAAACCCCATTTAGGACAGTCAAACAAACTCAAATGCAACAAAAACATATGAATTGAAACCTGCAAGTTTCATTGGCAGACGAGAAAATCATAAAATGAACAACGAACAAGAATCGCCCGAACCCAATTTATGCCTCAAAATGAAATATATTGGCGTGTCTCACACCAATTGCAGTCCACGGACATCAATAAGATACAAATACAACACAAAGCAGAAAATCAAAAAAACCAAAACCCAAACATGCTTCAGCCGAACCCAAAATCATGTCCAAGATTCAAAATTTCGTTTCTCACCGTAAGCACCATATAGCCAAACAATCACAAAAGCAAAAAATCCGAACATTCAAACCTGCAGCTAAATTTTCAAATCCAGAAAAACAAAAAACCCAAAACCCAAACCTGCATTTCAGCCGAACCCAAAATCATGCCCAAGAACCCAAAATTTCGTTTCTCACCGTAAGCACCATATACCCAAACAATCACAAACGAAAAAAAAATTTTCCGAACATTCAATCCTGCAGCTGAATTTTCAAATCCAGAAAATCAAAAAACCCAAAACCCAAACCTGCATTTCAGCCGAACCCAAAAACATGCCCAAGAACCCCAAATTTCGTTTCTAACCGTAAGCACCATATACCCAAACAATCACAAAACCAAAAAATCCGAACATTCAAACCTGCAACATACATTTCAAATCCAGAAAATCAAAAAACCCAAAACCCAAACAAGCTTCAGCCGAACCCAAAATCATGCCCAAGAACCCAAAATTTCGTTTCTCACCGTAAGCACCATATACCCAAACAATCACAAACGAAAAAAATTCCGAACATTCAAACCTGCAGCTGAATTTTCAAATCCAGAAAATCAAAAAACCCAAAACCCAAACCTGCATTTCAGCCGAACCCAAAATCATGGCCAAGAACCCAAAATTTCGTTTCTAACCGTAAGCACCATATACCCAAACAATCACAAAACCAAAAAATCCGAACATTCAAACCTGCAACATACATTTCAAATCCAGAAAATCAAAAAACCCAATACCCAAACAAGCTTCAGCCGAACCCAAAATCATGGCCAAGAACCCAAAATTTCGTTTCTCACCGTAAGCAACATATACCCAAACAATCACAAAAGAAAAAAATCCGAACATTCAAACCTGCAACATACAAACCTGCAACATACATTTCAAATCCAGAAAATCAAAAAACCCAATACCCAAACAAGCTTCAGCCGAACCCAAAATCATCCAATATGAGACCAATAAACACTAATAAACAGATGAACACTTTAAGGACGTTTAAAGACGAAAAAGGTTTCAGAAATGCAACATGAAATACATACTAGGCTAACGGAATTCGAACCGGTGGATGAGTATACAGGGGAAGGCGTCGGGTTAGGGCAGGATTTAATGGGTATCCGGGAAGATCTTCGTACTCGGAAGGAGTGGGTAATCAGCCCAAGGGTTCGTCGTCGGTGCGAGGATTTCAACCGGCGCCGCATCTGAATCAAGGGGGGAGGGGGGAAGAAAGGCAGCCCCTAGAGGATTTAATCTTACCTGAGATGGAGAGGGAATCAAAGCAGTCAATGGACCGCCTGTTCACTTGCAGATGGTCAGAAATGGGTTCTAGTTCAGAGGCAAATGCAAGACTGACACCACCACATGGAAGCCTGTGGATGGCAAAACGAAAGAGATGAACAGTAGAGGAGGCACGCGCAAGAGTGAGTTCCGAGACAGCAGAGATGAACAGTAAACCCATTTGGGTTTACTGTGCAACGGTTCAGTTGCTCACTCAAACCGGACTGGTATCCCAAATCCAAAATGTTCGAACTGAACTGATAAATACCAGTTTGAGCTGGTTTGCCAAACAGCCACTAAGTATTGGCTGCGCACGGCAATGGTGTTAACATTGTTGATCACCAAAAGTGCGCGTTGCGTTACCCACGCTACTGAATTTCCCACCAACCATCTCATCCCCCCACTTAACACCTTTTTTTCAGTCCACGTGTCGCCTATACACGTAACCTTCCATCTGAAGCAATAAAACGCTCGGAGTTAATCCCCTGCGGTCGCTCACAACTTACTCAAACAATCCCCAATGATGTCTAGCCACCTCAAATACCGCGTTTCAATTAAATTACTAAACAGTCCTTGATAACTTCCAGATTGTTCTAAACATCCACGTGGAGGGTTGTTCTTAGTTGTTAAGTTAGTCCGGTTTCCAGCGGATTTGGATTTTGAGAAACAAGCTCGAGATTTAACGGTCTGAGGAGTCGCAATCTGTAAACAGCAGCCAACAGAGAGAGAGAGGAGAGAGAAGGAGACAAGCTGACGTGAAAGAGGGAATTCTCAAAATTGGAGGAAAAAGAGAGGAGAGAGAGAGAGAATTTTCTCGGGCGACAAACACATTTTTTTTTCTCTTTCCTTTTCCATTTCAATTTTTTTTTTCCCTTCTTTCCTTTTCAAATTCATGGTTCCCTTCGCTCTCTTTCCGGAAATTTTCCCGTGATTCAAACAACCAAGCGACAATGCTCTCGCTGCAGCAGAGCGATCCGCGGCTGGTCCACCACGGCCAGTACCTGAATCAGCCTCCGCCGCCGCCGTTGCCGCCGCCGCAGCTTCAATTGGCTCCGTACGGCGACGATCTCTCGGCTCTGCATTCGGATGTTACCTCCGCTGGCGCTTCTTCTTCTTCCGGCAGTGTCAAGCACTCTCAGCCCTTGGACTCCCGCGAAGGTTTCTGTTTTTTTCTTTTTTTCCCCCTTGTACTTTCGATCGCTTCCGGTTTAGTTTTCGAGTGTCCGATACTTTGTTGTTAGGGTTTCGAAGCAATGTTGTTTGTGATTGTCGTTTCTAGTGTTTAATTTTGTTAGTTCTAGGATTTCGAACTGTGCGTGTATTGCGGAGGTTTTTTTTTTTTTTTTTTTTTTTAAATTGTTTTAGTTTGTGGACTAATTGGTTATGGATCTTCTGATCTTTCTGATAAATTTTGCATTTTTAATTTCGTCCATGGAGGTTTTGTTGTCTTGTCCAATGATGCGGTTATTCTTCCCTGGTTTGGATTTTAGGGTTCTTTTTTTGAAATTTTTTTTAAAGAGTAAAAAGTCAACACGTAGTTTGCTGGCATCAATCATGACCATGATTGTCATTGAAAAAAAAATTTGTATTCACATCAAACTGTTATTGTGATTCTGTAACATGAAAAAAAAAAAAAAAAGGACTGACATTGGGAATCTTTGTTTGTGTTTGCATGTGTTGATTATTTTTTTCCCTAAAATTTAATACTAGTTTTGGGGCTCTAAGCTTAGTTGTCAAGAATCATTGCTTTGGCATCCATGAAAAAATGATTGAACAATGGTAAGAATATGAGTTGGCTAAAAGATTAAGCCTCCGCTTGGATTGTAGGTTCACACCTAAGTTTTTCATCTCAGTTTTTGTTTTTTTTTTGGTTTTTTTCTGAAAAGGCAACAAAAATTATAATTAGTTTTTGAAAAATCAACCAACTTCAACCTAAAAATTTCATCTCAAACCCGTGTTCCAAACAGAAGCTTATAGGTTTCGAGATTGAAACTTTTTGTAGAAATAAAAAAAAAAGATATGAGTTGTTCTGCACACAAACACTGGTAGGAGAAGAAAAGTTTCGGCTTTGAACATGTAAGTTGATTATATTAGTTGGGGTGAATATTTAGAGAGAGAAAAGTCAGGGTGTTTGTGCCAGGATTCAAATGGTTTTAATTTTCTCTCCACTTGCTGAAAGGCAACGATCCACAGTTCTATGCTACTAGTCTGTGTTATACAGGTGCTTTAGATTTTGCAAATTCAGTCTCGCATTGTGACAGCTTATAATTCAGTCTACATTTGAACCATTTACATTTTTACTAATGCACTTGTATTAAGTTTATGGTTGCGTTAAGAAAATTATTGCCAAAACAGCTACCCATTCTCTGATTACTGTAATTAAAAAAAAAAAAAAAAAAAAAAAAAAAAAACTGGTCTTTGTGAAAAAGGAATACACATGTTTTTCAGTTAACGTACAAATTTTATTTCATGTCTGGAATGATTTTTTTTTTCCCAGCTGGTTTGGTATGTTGTTCCTCCTCACCACAAAACCGAAATGAATTAGAAACGTACTGCAAATCATGTGTATGGATTTTTTTCTACTTCCATACTGTATTTATCTATAACTGCTAGCAATTCTTGTTTTTTGTTTCCTTGCCTTTTATTTCTCACTTCAGATGTTTTCCAAATTAGATTTCTCGTCAGTCAGGAGGGTGACGGGGGTAAAAAACCAATGAGACAAGCTTTAATACCTTGTTCTTTTGATCCTTTTCTTGCTCTTTATTAACATTTCTTTTGCCTAAATTTTGCTCCTCGCTATCGTTCTGAGTTTGGTTACTTTTGTTGTATAGTGTCATAGGCATGGTGTATTATAGGCATTGGTCACCACTTAGTGTTGTTGGTGGGATTTGAGCTTCTCGAGTTTGCATAAGGAGCCAAGTGGGGCTTATTATTCATTGCTTTGTTCCTTTGTCACAGAACTTAATTAAACTTGATTTGAAGAAACTCTTACGACTTTAGCCAAAAAAAAAAAAAGAAAAAAGAAGAAATAAAATCAGATGAATATTTGTTTTAAAGTTGCCTTGTTCCTATGGTGCAGTTAATGAAGACATGCTCATGGTTCTTGCTCATCAGAAGTACAAGGCTGGAAACTATAAGCAAGCACTAGAGCACAGCAATGCTGTTTATGAAAGAAATCCCCAGCGCACAGATAATCTCCTTCTCTTGGGTGCAATCCATTACCAGGTTTTTCAGAATTTAATGTGACAGCATTTATTTAAGTTTAGAAATTAGTACTCTTATCGATGTGTTTATTTTGGTTCCCGAGAATCTCACTTTACATGCAACTGATGAAGAAATTTATTTTCTCCTTTTCCAGTTGCTTGATTTTGACACATGCATTGCAAAAAATGAAGAAGCTCTTCGCATTGACCCTCACTTTGCTGAGTGTTACGGAAATATGGCAAATGCTTGGAAGGTATTTTAGGATCTTTTATAGTTTGTGCAATAAGTATTAAGCATCCGAGACTAATAGACACTGTTTCTATCTTTCTTTCTCAGGAGAAAGGCAATATTGATGTTGCAATCCGCTACTATTTAGTTGCTATTGAGGTTTGTGACAACCATAAATATTGTTCTCAAGCGGGCTCCAATTTTTCTCGCTGTTTGAATCTGATTGGATTCTGAACTTCTTATCCATACTGTGAATTTATGTTTTTGTTTTTAATTACAACTCTGAGTTAAAATTCATATATGTTATTACAAGTGGTGAGTGGTATGTATGGTGATTAAATATTGTTCATCATTCCTTTAGCAGATACAACTTGTTATCGAAATAATGATATCTTGCATACTGAGCAGGATTTAAAAGTTTCAAAGAAAGTTGAAACCTAAGCGATCTGGTCCTACCTTCTTGTCTTAGACTCGTAGGTAGCTCACTTTGTTGGGTGGTTGCATGGCTATATGAGCTTCTTGGCTCCTAGTATTAGGGAGTTAATACTACATGGTTTGAACTGTCTAGCTTTAAACTTCTATACCATGTTAGTTCTGGTATTTTATTTTATTTACTACTGGTTAAGAAAGATGATATTTCTTTGGTGCAGCTTCGTCCCAATTTTGCTGATGCATGGTCAAATTTAGGAAGTGCGTATATGCGTAAAGGAAGGTATAGTGAAGCAGCCCAATGTTGTCGCCAGGCTCTTCAACTGAATCCACGTTTGGTAGACTTCTCTTTTTGTGCTTTCATAAATTTTTTTGGTCTGTTATATGTTATAAAATCAATATAATCCATCTTCTCATTCCGGCAGGTTGATGCACACAGTAATCTTGGGAATTTTATGAAAGCTCAAGGTTTAGTGCAAGAGGTAAGGAAGCAATCACTTGTTTTAACTCTCCACATTGTGTGTACATGGGTACAACTAGAAAATTTAAAAAATTGATCAGCTCTTGTACCGGAAAGCAATAGCTCCCATTTTGTGCACTGACTGAGATGTGCCGACTTACATCCATCAAAGAAATCTTGGTTACTATTATTTTATTTAAAACATCACTGTGTCGGTGTTTCCACTGGAAGTTGAAAATCCTTTTTTTTTTTCCTTCGTGAAATTGCTAAGATGCTGTCCTGAATGGACATGGTTATTACTTCTGATGCTCATTTTTACTTTTCTCTGACCTTTCCGATGCTTTGTTGGCACAGGCATACAACTGCTACGTTGAGGCTCTTCGAATACAACCAAATTTTGCGATTGCATGGTCAAATCTTGCTGGCCTATTCATGGAGGCTGGTGACCTTAACAGAGCTCTTCAGTACTACAAGGTAACACAACCATTAGCATGTGCGTTTAGGGTATGTGTTTATTCCGTCCTCGTTATGTACCAAAATATTGACGGAGCCAGATAATTTTTGTAGGGGGTTGTGAATTAAATTTAAGTTTGAACCAAAATAACAATGCAAAAATCTTTTATCATCATTATCTATCTTTCTTTCCCTTTTTTTTTTAGCTTGAAATGTAGGTCAATTTAATTTTAAAGCTTAGAGCTCAAGATTAGTTGATTTTGAATTATTTGAGATATTAAATTTTAAAAATGAGTTATTAAAAATTAAAATTTAGGACAAATTGAAGGTTTTCTAAAAATATTATGTAAATGTAGTAAGTAAAAAAAAAAGAAAATTTTAAAAATTCAGAGCGGTATATGCCCCCCCTCGGGCTTGCCTCCCTCTGCCACTGTTGACCGGCATGACCATTAAATGTTATACAGGTGAAATTTTCATCCACTGTAATCTTGTTTTATTATCTTTTATTGAATACATAATCTCTGAAAAATATTCGCTCCCTTTTAATAATGGTATGTTCATTTTCAGGAAGCTGTAAGGCTTAAACCAACATTTTCTGATGCCTATCTAAACCTTGGAAATGTTTACAAGGTAAGCTTATTTAGATAATATGTACAAGGTTGGATGCATCAATGCGTGTGGAAAGTTACCAGGAGTAAGAAAATCAGAACTTTAATTTGCTCTTTCCAGGCTCTGGGAATGCGTCAAGAGGCTATTGTATGCTTCCAGCGTGCTCTCCAAGTGCGGCCAGATTTTGCTATGGCCTACGGTGAGGCTATTCTGTTTCTATGGAACATAGCTTTTGCACTAGCCTGCATTTGTGCTGGCTTAGCTTTTCATTTGTTGTGGCTGTAGGATCTTTTTTGTGGTAATTCTCTTGCATGGCTTCCTATTATTCTAGGAGAAAGATGCATTTAATGTTAATAGTGGCTGAAAGATTATCTTTTCTGGTTGGAAAAATAATCTTTTAGGACACAAATGGATTTGTTAGATTTTACACGTTATTCCAATTCATATACTTCGATCTTTCCAATTTGTTTTATTTATGGACACTCATTCTTTGTTTGCTATATTTGTTGGTGTTTGATCTGAGCTGCACGTAATTGTTCTGCATGATAATCACAATCTTCTGTAAGACATGGCTTTGACTTCGTTACTTATTTTGAATACCAATAAAATTATTTTGCAGGAAATTTGGCTAGTATTTATTACGAGCAAGGCAACCTGGAAATGGCTATTCTCAAATATGAGCGAGCAATTGCGTTTGATTCGGGATTTTTGGAGGCATATAATAATTTGGTTCGTAATTTTGTATATCTGAATAATGCTGGATTATTTTTATGTGTATTAAAGATACGAGTCCTCTTCCCTAAAAAAAAAAAAATGGTTAGTCTTCTTGCTTACTAACATCTTGTTCTTTTCCTTCACCAAGGGCAATGCATTGAAAGATGCTGGAAAAGCTGATGAAGCAGTGCAATGCTATCGGGTAGTTCACAGTATCCTTCAACATTGTACTGTGTACTTTCGTAGTTTGCCTTATGTATTTTTCCTGGTATTTACTGATGGTGTTCTTATTTTTTCCTGAAGCAATGTCTTGCTTTGCAACCTAGCCATCCTCAAGCGCTCACTAACCTTGGGAATATATACATGGAATGGTATCTATTATTGATTCATCGTTTATCTTGCTGATTATTTTCCTCGATGTAGTTTATTATTCTGTTGTCAGATGCATATTCACGTCTACCTTTATGAAAATCTTTTTTTTTTTTTCCTGGCTTTGTAGGAACATGACGAGTGCTGCTGCCACATGTTACAAAGCGACCTTGAACGTAACAACCGGGCTTTCTGCTCCTTTTAACAATTTGGCCATCATATACAAGCAGCAGGTATTGTCATCTCTCTGCCCCTTAGTTACACTCATTCTTGCCATCTAACTCTAAAAAATGCATTCTAATTTGCTGTTAATTGAATTTCTCTGGACGAGTGGGCATGGTTCTTTTGTCTATAGAAAAGTAATCTTGATTTGTTTTCTTGCTCTGCTCCCAATTGCAAGCAGTATTTTTACTTTCGCTTTTTGTTCTATCTCTCACTCTTTTTTTTTCAATGACAGGGCAACTATTCTGATGCTATATCTTGCTATAACGAAGTTCTCCGGATAGATCCTCAGGCAGCTGATGCACTTGTTAATAGGGGGAACACATACAAAGAGATTGGAAGAGTTAATGAAGCCATTCAAGATTATAAAAGAGCTATCAATATCCGACCATCTATGGCTGAAGCTCATGCAAATCTAGCATCAGCTTACAAGGACAGGTGCATGATAAAAATAATAATTATAATTATAAAAAAAAGGGGGATAAAGCTTTTACTTTGATTGCATAACATTTATTCTGCCGTGATTTAATATGATGTATTTCTATTTTGACTGTGCAGTGGACATGTCGAAGCGGCCATTAAAAGCTATAAGCATGCACTCTATCTACGTCCTGATTTTCCAGAAGCAACTTGCAACCTTTTACACACGTTACAGGTATTGAAAGAGACTTTTTCTTGCAAATTCTATGGAATTTAGAATCCAAATTGGAAGTGTTTCGGCATTGCCTTGGGTGCTTGACTACGGGCCTTGTAAGAAAGAGACTTTTTTTATGAAGGTTTTTTGTGCTAGACCTATCCAGTATTAAGGTGGAAAGAATTGTCCATCATCAATCATGTCATTTCTTACTAGAAGGGTCACGTGTGTTACAAGATTTCATTAGTATGAAAAATCTTCCTACAGGTTTTTACTGCTTGTTAAAAATTTAAATAATTGTCTGTATAACATGTGTTTGTGTATCTTCTATCAGTATGTCAGAGTTAATTTGGAGATACACATGTATGCCAGTTTTAAATATTGATCTCAATATATCCCATGCCATATTCGAAATTGTTGTCTACAGTGTGTTTGTGACTGGGAGGATCGTGAAAACAAATTTATTGAGGTTGAAGGAATTCTGAGAAGACAGATAAAGGTCAGTAATTCATAGAGTACGTTAAATTTATGCTAATTACAAATCCAGAGACCAATTCTGACGCCACTAATTCTTTGCCTTCAGATGTCCCTCATTCCTAGTGTCCAACCTTTCCATGCAATAGCTTATCCAATTGATCCAATTCTAGCGCTTGAGATCAGGTAAGTGAGCTATATCTGGCTGTAACAATTAACATCAGTCTGCTTCTATACATAACATTCTTTTTGTCTTGCAGTCGTAAATATGCTGCACACTGCTCTGTCATTGCATCCCGTTATTCGCTTCCTGGCTTCACTTATCCAGCACGCTTGCCCATTAAGGGTGAGGGTGGCAGTATACGATTAAGGGTTGGGTAAGTTTGATGATTAATACGACACTCTCTTCCTCTGCAAGTGTGTTTTTCTCATACCTGATGCATGCCTGTGTTCGTTCATTGTGATGCTGTGGTTTCAGATATGTTAGCAGTGATTTTGGCAACCATCCCCTATCTCATCTCATGGGCTCAGTCTTTGGCATGCATGACACAGAAAATGTTGAGGTCTGCAGATATTTGTTTGTTTTTTTTTGTTTCAAGGATCACTAACTTGCCCTCTTCTACTACTTAGAAACTAAGTACCATCTGTTTGCAGGTCTTCTGCTATGCATCAAGTGCAAATGACGGGTCTGAGTGGAGGCTGCGGATTCAGTCAGAAGCAGAGCACTTTATAGATGTCTCATCAATGTCATCTGATATGATTGCCAGGATGATTAATGATGATAAAATACATATCCTTGTTAATCTTAATGGTTATACTAAGGTATCATGTCACTCGGGTTAGCTAGTAATCTATAACTATATATAGAAAGCAGAATGTGCTTTACTGTGCAAAGCATTTTCATACCGTATTGGACGAAAAAGTTTAGTCCTTCGATTTTCTTTTTCTTTTTTTGGCCCAATTATTTTTTTAACAATTTAGTCCTTGTTTTAGTCCTTCGATTTTTTATTTATTTATTTTGGCCCAAAATTTTTTTTTATTATATTTTTTTTTACAATTTAGTCCTTTTTTGTATTGGGCAAAAAAAGTTTTGTATTTGCTTTTTAGTCCTTCAATTTTCTTTCTTTTTTTTTTTTTTAAATTTTGGCCCAAATTGTTTTTTATATAATTTAATCCTTTTCTGTACTGGTCAAATTTTTTTTTTTCCATTTTAGTCCTTTTATCTCTTTTTTTTTTTTTTTTTTTTTTTTTTTTTTTTTTGTGTGTGTCTATTTTTTAAATTATTATTTTAAATTTTCTATATGTAGATAAAATTTTTCAAATGCATCTAACATGTGCATATCACATGCTTTAGACTAGTGTAGTATTAAAGATCTTTTGAAATTTAAATATCAAGATAGCTTATGACTTCTGTTAATTCAGTTTTAGAGTTGCTTTTCACTTTAAAATACGGTAACTCCACCTTGTTTTACCTCTACTTGTGAATGCTACTGTTTCTTGCTAATTGGTTCAGAGGAGCACTGGGTTTTACCTTAATTCATGGCAACATTATTTTCTTTTTTCCTTTGTTATTTGAGACTAAAATATATACGATTTGACATTTCTGTATTATGCAGGGGGCAAGAAATGAAATATTTGCCATGCAGCCTGCTCCAATACAGATTTCCTACATGGGATTTCCTGGAACTACAGGGGCAGACTATATACATTATTTGGTTACTGACGAGGTTTCGAGAGTTTTGAACCCTTTGATCATTCCTGAATTTTATTTTACTTTATTTTATTTTTTTCTGTATGATCTCTGACTCTGACATCCACATTTTCAGTTTGTGTCACCTTCTCGCTTCTCTCATATTTACTCTGAAAAGATTGTCCATCTTCCTCATTGTTACTTTGTAAACGATTACAAGCAGGTATGCTCTTCACAATTAGTCTCATGTTTGTACATAATATTTTCTTTTTGTGCTATCTCAAGGCTTCTTCATGCTTTTTTTTTTTTCAGAAAAATCTTGATGTGTTGGACCCAAATTGCCAACCAAAAAGATCTACTTATGGTTTACCGGAGGACAAGTTCATTTTTGCATGTTTCAACCAGCTTTACAAGATGGATCCGGATATTTTTGATGCATGGTCAGTTTTGAGTGTTCCTGTTGAGATAATATTATCTGGAATTGATTGAATCATCAGCAAGAAAATAATCATCCATGTTTCATTCAACACAGGTGTAATATCCTAAAACGAGTACCGAACAGCGCACTTTGGCTTCTCAGGTTCCCTGCTGCTGGCGAGATGAGACTCCGCAATTGTAGTGCATTCTTCCTAACTTCTTTGGATGGATTGTTTACACCGATATCACTTGCAATGATATCTCACTTTCAGAATGTTGACTTTGTTTTGTTGTTAGTAATTAGTAAACGCTTTTGCTATTGGTATTCCAGATGCTGCTCAAAGAGGCGTGCAACCGGATCAGATTATTTTTACAGATGTTGCCATGAAAGGTGAGCATATCAGGCGCAGTGCTTTAGCAGATCTATTCCTCGACACGTAAGTATACCAAGTTTTTATTCTTGAAAATTTTGTTATTTTGTTTTTCTCTCGTGTTTGTCATGATAATGCAATCTAATTTGCAACTTAAAACATTACGATGATTGATGTTCTGCCTCGTGACTGAATAGGCCATTATGCAATGCGCACACAACAGGCACTGACATTCTATGGGCTGGTCTTCCTATGGTGACCCTTCCACTTAAGAAAATGGCTACAAGAGTGGCTGGTTCACTGTGTTTGGCCACGGGAGTTGGTGAGGAGATGATAGTTAACAGGTAAATTTTTTTTTAAATAAATGGGGAGAGAGGGTAACCGATATTCGAGAAACTTAGTGTAGCCTGACTAGGTTGGAAACCATTTAGCAACTCATCCTACCACTCCAATTTATTAATAAAAAGAGTTCAAAAAAAAAAAAAAAAAAAAAAAAAAATCTGAACATCCATATTCGAATTCATAATTTGGTAAAAGTAAGCTATCTATTTAGATGACAAACTTAAAAGTTTTTTCTTTTTTTCATTAGATGAACTTGTAGTAACATTTAAAATTCATCATTTGGTCAAAGTAAGGTGTCCATTTATATTGGACAATTACAACATAAAGTTCTTAAATTTTCCATATACGACTTCTTGACTTGGTCAGTCACACTTTCTAGACAATTTAGATTCTA
Organism: Ficus carica; assembly: GCA_009761775.1. Taxonomy (NCBI): domain Eukaryota; kingdom Viridiplantae; phylum Streptophyta; class Magnoliopsida; order Rosales; family Moraceae; genus Ficus; species Ficus carica. The sequence goes on from CM019746.1 coordinate 12,566,036, forward strand.
TAATGCAGATTACCGGCCTGAGGGTTAAATTGTGAGGTGCTTGGTCAATCCGTCTGTTATATCGTTTTGTTTTGTTGCTCTAGAGCTCTCTCACTCCTCTTTTTTGTATTTTGTTTGTTTTTGTTTTTTTGAATAAATCTGACTGGCTACTGTGTGTTGCGTTTAAAAGTTTGAAAGAGTATGAAGAGAAGGCAGTATCACTTGCTCTAAATCGCCCAAAGCTCCAGGATCTAACCAACAGACTCAAAGCCGCTCGCTTGACTTGTCCTCTATTTGACACAGCCCGATGGGTGAGTTTGTAAGAATATTCTATCTACCTTTCTGTTCAGAATCTTTTGACCCGGCAAACATGTCAACTTGGTAAATCTTTAATGTGGACTATTAACATTCACAAGAATCGTCATCTTTTTTAAACGTATCGTGTAATTTGGTTTGTGTCTTTACTTCTCCGGATTGACTTGTAAAAGAGAGACATGGTTAAATTATTGACACTGCTATGCTGATTACTGATATAATTATCGTGACATTTAACTCAGGTGAAAAATCTGGAAAGGGCATATTTCAAGATGTGGAATCTATACTGCTCAGGTCAGCACCCTCAGCCATTTAAAGTTAATGAAAATGACGCGGAATTCCCATCTAATAGGTAGAAGTTAGAGATAGTAACGGTATTGTAAATAAAGAACAGAGTACATCAATTATTAATGTAATTCCCATAGGTTAGTTTGATTGATTGCACAAATGTTGCTTCTGAACCGACATAACTAACTATTGGATCGGAATTTATTGTTTGTGTGGCTTATATTAAATTGCATAATTTTATCATGATTCTTTTCATCCTTCGCAGTGAATTTTATATTTAATGTCTGTGAAAAAAAAATGAAAAGAGAGTTTTTACTCATATGTGTCATAAAATCAAAGGTCGCGGAAAAGTATTGTGGCAATTTTCTTGTAGTTCATTGTCTCATTTTGAAACTCAAAGCCAAAACCTACTAAATTTTGGAGGGTATGCGCATCATAGCTAAACTTTTTGGATCACGTTATACAAGGTATACAAAATTTTTCTTGGTAATTGTAAGAGGGAGTTGGGCATTGCACGTGTGTGCCGGTGCCAAGGGGCGGGGATGACCAGATCTTTGCATGATGATGGTTATTTGGCTATCCGAAATTGGTGATAATGGACGATTGTTTGATCTGCTAGATCCCTCGGATTTAGCGGACACCGGACTTCCTATTGAGTTGGCTTTTCAAGTCCAGTTAGAGAGAAAAGTAGGGGAAGAAAAAGAGTGTCGTGAAGGGAGAGAATGAAAATCATGGGAAAGGAAAGGAAGCATAAAGAATAAAAAGGGGCATTCTAAATCAGATCAAGCTGAGTTGGAACTAGGCTAATTGAACTAGCATTGGATAGGTTGGTTCAGCGTCAGCGCCTATTGGCAGTGCGGCATCGCACATCTCCGTGGGGACGAGGCACCGTTGGTCTTTAGCCTTAGGCCTTGTGCAAAACGACATGACATGAAATTTATATCGAGCGTGTTTGAATTCATTATAAACTGGTTCAGATTAAAATTAGGTTGATATGATTAACACGGTCAAATAACTAGTTACCTTTGATGATTGCGTAGGCAAAATTAAATAGGTCAAAATTATCCAAGAAAAGATTTGTTATAGCTACTTTTTATTATTATTATTATTTTTTTTTTAATGTCGTTTTGTTTTCATCAATAAATTAAATAGGTCAATTTGCGCTGACTTAGTTAAATAATTTAATGGATCATGTTCGGTTGAAAAGACAAGAGCACAACCCTTTTACTAAAACGGGTTAGACGTGTCATGTTGTGTCAAATTATTTATAAGTCGTCAATATGCAAGTTCAGGTACTTCGATGTGGGATTTAAATTGTTGTGTTTGTTTTCATGTGTGCATTTCTTCATAAGATAGTCGTCACAACACGAACCCGATATGTTGATACCCGATATGTTGATACGAGATGCGATCATTCCAAAGTCACATAATCCAGGAAGAATTGACGGCTTGAATTTTTATTTAAAAAAAAAATGATCTGTTTTTAATATGAAGGAACATGTGACACAATAACAAATACAATCGGTGGAGGTAATATCTCTGACCAAATTAGTTCATAATCTAAATCAAGAGCAAAAGTAGTCAATGCATCGGCTGCTTTATTTGCCTCCCAATTTAATCCGAGAAAAAAGATAAACAAACTAACAACATCTAACAGCTATTGACCAAACTCGATATGAGTAATACAAATTTTATTTTATTTTATATTTATTTATTTATTTATTTTTGCTAGAGGTTGGATTACTGCTAATTAATGCATCCAACTCCACATAGTGAACCAACATTCAAAATCCATGACAAAGTACTTAAAAGCCATAACCTCTGTAATTTTGGAGAATTTTTACCATAAATAGTCTTTGCAAGAGCAATCATGAAAAAAACTTCGGAATCCCGAATAATAGCACAAATGCCAATCTAATTGGCATTTAAAGGGACAACAGCATCAACGTTCTTCTTATAAGCACCATGAAGGGGAGGAAGCCATCTGGTAATTATACAAACATTGGAAGGAAAAGAGACAAGCAGTCGAGCTTTATGATGAGCTTTATGATATTCACACACATAATTAACAACCCAAAAAGTAGTCTTATCTGGAGGTCTTGTTGATAAGCAATGAAATTTCTTGTTTCTTTCGTCCCAAATACACATTGATTGGAAATTCCCAATAAAAACCAACTTAACCAGACTTTTATTTTTTTTTATTTTTTTTTGTCGGTGAACTAGCAATAATCAACCTCTTAATATATATATATATATATATATATAGTAATAAAATCGAACCAACATTTTGTTGAATATTGTTGGTAGCACCTAGCACGGCCGAATATTGTAACTAGTCGAATTTTCATTTATTTCTAGTACTCACTTTTATTATTCATAAAGATCCTTCATCACCAAAACTCCAGCAGGTCACTGTTTACATGACATAACCTTAATTCCCTCATCACCCAAAAAAAAAAAAAAAAAAAAAGTTACACAGGCAATTACAACAAATTAACACCGCCATACCTAGTTACCGTTACAAGGTCATTACTCAAAACTCAAACCGAACCGAACCGAACCGAAATGTCAAAACCCTAAAAATGAACGTCTCGAGCCGTGGACGGCGCGAAGTTGAGCAGCTGCCTCGACCGCAGCCACGGCTTGACGACGACGACGGAGTCGAATATCATCGGCTCGCCGGTCTTCGCAGCCGCCGCCGACACCTTGAGGTAGTACTTGATCCCGGACACCACCTGCCTCTCGGCCCACACAACCTCAGAGAAGCGCAGCTCTCCGGCTCCGCCGCCGGCGCCGTTATTGCGGACCAGCAGCCTCTGACTCCGACGGTTGTACTCCTCGACGGAGAATCTCCCGAGCTCCTGAACCTCCTCGTTCGTCTTTACGTCGCTGATCTCCGTCCTCCCTCCGACCAGTTCTCTTCCGTACGAAGGAGCAAAGAGGAGGAGGATGACGACTGAGAATATCACCGCCGGTGACCTTATCAACGCCATAAAATCGAATTCTCTCGAAAATTAATATGGTTTTTTTTTTTTTTTTTTTCCTTCTTTCTTTGTGTTGGTTTTGATTATGAGGATTGAAAGAGAGCTATATATAGACTTATATAGAGTGAGAGAGAGAGAGTAAGGGAGTGTTTCGACACGGAAATTAAGAAGGTAAGGTGGTGTTGGAGATGAAGGTGGGAGAAACACGCAGAGACACACAAACGGCGTGCCGCGTCTTAGAGACGTGAAGGGAAAACGACAAAATGAGCTGTTTAGTGTGTGTGTGGATTTTGATATCTGTTCTATCCTTTTGAGGTTGACACGTAATGGTGAAAATATATCCTTGCATTACGATATTACATGAATTGCAAACTGTCCAAGCACCAATTACACATGGCATTGGATGCTATTGCATGCACAATATGTCAATTCAGACTTTGTTTTTTTTTTTTTTTTTTTTTTTATAAAATTTTTTCAATTGTTATCCTTTTCTCCAGTAATGGAAAAATCGGGATATATATCGTTTTTGTTTTTTTCATCAAAAAAACAATATTAAACTCTTAAAAAAATATTAAGTTTTAACAGATGCTCTATATTATATGATATAAAACATTTTAATAATAACTGATCAATTAATAAAATCTGATGACGTTAAAAAAAAATTATGTATGTTTGAGGTTTGATAACGGATTATATCTCAGCGCATGACACATGTAAGATTATTTTTAACAAAATCCTAATAATCAATATTAATTTCACAAATAAACAATTTTAGCGAGATCAAAATACTAGACATGCTTAAATTTGGAGGACAAACGACCAACACAAAAGGAAATGGATTTGGATAAGAGTAACACGAAACAAGTCTTCCAGATTAGACAGAGACGTAAACATAAACTTAATTTATTATTATTATTTTTTTAAGTTATGTATCAACTTGTATATGACTAATGAACTTTTTAAGGTAAGAAGTATAGGCTTAGATTTGGAGGACAAACGACCAACGCAGAAGGAAATGGATTTGGATAAGAGTAACACGGAACAAGTCTTCTAGATTAGACAGAGACGTGAACATAAACTTAATTTATTATTATTATTATTTTTAGTTATGTATCAACTTGTATATGACTAATGAACTTTTTAAGGTAAGAAGTATAGGCTTAGATTTGGAGGACAAACGACCAACGCAGAAGGAAATGGATTTGGAAAAGAGTAACACGGAATAAGTCTTCCAGATTAGATTAAAATTTTTTTTTTTAAAAGTTCTTTATCAACTTGTATATGACCAATGAACTTTTTATGGTAAGAAGTATAGATTTTAATAGGGCTTTCTAATTAGGAAAATGATATCACTGTTTTAAGTAGGAATCTTCTTAGTCTTAATTATCCTTTAAAAAAATATTCATTTTAATTTCTACGCATATGGTTGAAATATTCTTCTTTTGTTTTAATTTTTTAATTTTAATTTTTAATTTTTTATTCTCCCTTTTAAGTTTAATTAAATTAGAACGTAATTAAAAATCCATAAAGTTCCATTAGGAAAAAAAAAAAAAAAAAATCCATGAAGTTGTTTTGTTGTGATGACCGATCATAAATAAGACGTGTTACACTCAGTCTAATCAAGCTCAACTTATACATAACTTAAACCTTTTGTTTTACTTATAGCAACTAATTAATTACGGGATGTCGATGGAATTAGATGTTGGGACACCACTACCTAATCATCCCAATCGTTTGATTAATAGTTTTTCTTAAACAATTTCTATAAAATTATTTATACATGATAACATTGTATAAACTAAACAGAGTTAGGTCAATAATATATTAAAACAAAATTAAAAAACTCTTTTTTCTTAGGGTGTATTTGATAATCTGATTAGGAATTGAATTTTTAAATTAGAATTGGTTGACACTTTTAAAAATTAATTAAAATTTATATTGACCTTTTAGGAAAAGACAAAAATTGAATTGAAATTTTTGGGTCTGTAATAGAGAGCCAAACAAAGACTTAATTCAACATTTCGTTTCTGATTGTTGCTAATTCTATTTTAAGCAATTAACAAATAAACAAAGTATTTGTGTGTATTTTTTACCCATAGAATGGCTAAATAACACCCCTCCTTTTTTTTAGAGTAATTAGCTTAAATGATCTCTAAATTATTGAAGAGGTGACGGTTTGGTCCCTGTTTTATTAATTTTAGCCGAGACGACTCTAAACTCACTAAATGTTGACAATCTATTCATTTTCGTCCAATTCCGTTAAATTTCTAACGAAAAATATCACATGACTCATCACATGAGTTAAATTACCAATTAAAAGACAAAAACACTCTTATACATTAAAGTATAAAAATGCCCCCCTCCCACCGTTGCCGCCGAACAAAAACGCCCCCCCCCCCCACCAACCCGAACTCAAAACCTAGATCGCCCACGACCCGATGGCTTTCTCGACCCCCCCGCCCTCCCAGATCTAGGGTTGCTGAACAACCCCCACTGTTGCCGCCGAACAGAAGCGCCCCCTCCCCCACACCAGCTGAACTCAAAACCCAGATCGCACTACCCCCCCCCCCCACCCCACCTGAACCTAAAACCCAAATGCTCCCCCCCCCCCCCCCCCCCTCTCAAAATCCAATCCTTCGCCCCTACCTTGCCCCCACCCTTGACGAAGAAGATGAAGAGCAAGACGTCGTCGACGCCACCTCGCCGCCCTTCGCCAAGGTCCATTCTCTGTGGGTTTTTTGGATCCGGGTATTTGCTGCTGGAGGGAGAAAATGAAGAGAGAGAGAGGGAGAGTGGGGAGAGGGGGAGGAGAGGAGAGAGAGAGTTTAATTTTTTTTATGGTTTTTATTTATTTATTTTTGTTAAACTAATTATTATTAAATTATTAAAATATCCTTTTAATTTTGATTACATATATTGCACATGACTAATTTCATTAGAAACTTAACGAATTTAGACAGAAAATATTAAAATTGTTAATATTTAGAGAATTTAGGATCTTCTTGATCAAAATTAAAAAAATAAAGATCAAATTATTATTTTTGAAAGAATTCAAGAATTATTTACATCAATTATTTTTTATATTCATATTATTATTAGAATTCCCCTTTTATATTATATAATTAATTTTTTGCTGTTGAAATCCGCAATTCTGTTTGATTACCGTACGATCCGGGAATACCCATCATGTACGTTTATCGATTCTCTCAAATGAAAAGTTCAAGTGATTTTTGGACGTACATGAAAAGGGTGACTTTTCTTATGCACTTGTTGTTGTTGGCCACTGAAATATTTCTTATACTTGACAATTTGCCCCTGAATTTATTTTCTTGGCAACTAACCTCCAATTAATCAATACCTCTGAATCATTAATTAAGAGATTCAGTGGTATTTTCTTAATCCATTTTAATCCCAATAGACTGTTAAAACATAACACAATTATAAAATTTAGATCCTAATCACATGTTTAAAACAGAAGGGGTAAATTGTAAAGAAAAAAATGTTTGAAGACACATTGTTAATAAATGAAAAAGTTCAGAGGAAACGGTGCAAAAATAGGTAAAGAAACGGACGCGGCAACTTGTTGTAAAAGTGATAATGATGAATGATGATGGTGTTCTTCTTATCGCCTCGGGGTTTGCCGCGTCTAGTGGGCTCTGTCCTCTGGTGCTAGCTTAGCTGCTGGTATTACTATTATATACACACATATATGTATACAAATATATACACACACACATATATATATATATATGTACACAGAACAGAAACAGAGTGTTGCTGGTAGATATAGTTTTTGTTGTCTTTAATTACAACTATTTCTTTTTATCGACTCTGAATGCGAGACAGGCTGACACGCTTTCGTCGTTTTTTGTAATCCTGCCACGTTAATTTTTCCTGCATGGCTGCCCATGCTTTATATAAATAATAATATTTCACCTACTTTTTTTTTTTTTTTTTTTTTGAGAATTTTAGCGTGTGTTTGGGATAATAATTGGAGGTGAAAAAAATTTGATTTGAGTTAAGTTAGAGTTGAGTTGTGCATTTAGAATGTTTTTGGCTTATTAGAGTTAAAAAATATAAAAACTTAAAAGGGAAAAAAATATAGTAATATATATCTTGTTTTGTTCATATCAAAATTCTGAGTAATTAAAAAAAAAAAAGTCATATCATTTATACTTGTATATGCAAAGTTATGGAGTTTTAGCTGCTGTTTGGATCGTCGGTTTTTATTAAAATTTTTAAGTTGGAGTTCGTTAACATTTCAAAAACTAGTTAAAAATTTTATTGACTTTTCGGAAATAAGGCAAAATTCAGTCAAAAAAATGCAATTTGACAGGAGTTAAACATGTAAACCAAACAAAACATTAAAATTTGAGTTTTTAAGTTATAATTGAAACTGATGAATAGTGAAACTAGTTGATTTTTCAGAAAAGAAACAAACTGTATTAGTTTTTTTGGTTTGGATGGTTTCACCGAACACCACCTTTAACTAATATCAATACATTTGATATATGAATTGTCATTATTTTATCGATAAGTATATGTAAAAGTGCTACAATTAATTAGATTTACTAATAAAAAAACAAAGAAGAAAATAAATAGTAGTTTTCAAAAAATAATTAAAGTAAATAGTAGAGTTTCAAAATATTTGGAGTAAATAGCATTAAATAACAAATTTATCAGGTAAATGAAATATTCATGTTTTGTAAATATGTGATTTACTTAGTAAATTTACTATTTACCTCAAATATTTTAAAACCTTACTATTTACTTATATTATCTTCGTAAAGTTGCCATTTATTATAATTTCTTTAAAAAAATGATAACTTACTATCACGTGCCTTGGTATTTAAAAGTTGATATTAAAATTGATGTTCCTAACATACTCTTAATATAATTTATCAAATAATAAATATTGATTATTTACACGAAAAGCTAATTTCAATGAAGGAGAAAGAGCCAAATAGTATTTTTAAAGATAATAATAGTAAATTATAGCATAAAATTTTCAAACATATATATATTAATAAATAGCATAATCAGTAACTACGCACAATATCAAAAATACTCCTCATCCAAAAAAATTAAAAAAAAAATACTCTATTTGTGACCACACACAATATCAAAAATACTCCTCATTCAAAAAAATACCAAAAAAACTGTCTCTCTAATGCACAACCGTCTCATTGTTAGACCGAACATGTGTCACACTGTCGGACCTCGCATGTCATCTTGTCACAGACCTCGCACTTGGGATTTGTTCGTGAGGCGAGGGTCGGCCTCTCAATCTTTGGCGATCTCGCTAACTTGTCCATATGGAGTCGTTTCCGGAGAAGTCGTCGAAGAGGCCTATTATTATTTACTCATAAATATGTTTATTACTAAAAAAATCCATGGATTTACTAAAAAAAATCCACTTAGTAAATATTGTATTTTTGCTAGAGAAGACGGGTCTGAAGGTTGAAGTAGACAGAGCTTCATCGGGTTGTCTTCACTACTATCTTTGCAGACGGAGCCATTGGCTTGGAAGAAGATCTGGCTTTGCCGGAGACCACCAATTAAGCGGAGATGATAGATCTAGAGCTCGTGGTAGACGGAGCTCCGTTAGGTTCTCTTCATTAAGACGGAGCACAAAGTTTCATCGGCACGAAATCTACTTTCTCATCTTCTAATTTACTTTTTCTGACTTTAATTTACTTCTAAAACATTGTTACTTTAACCACTTTATAAACACTCGATTATTTCTTAAAATTAATAATTAACTATAAGCTAAAGTTTCTTTAGAAAACGAACCAATTATTAAAGTATATTATCAACTATTATATGCTAGCTAGCTTAATATATATATATATATATATATATATATTCTGACTCCATTATAATCAAATCATGAATCCGTCAATAGACGTATGCATCTATTAGTTGCTGAATCAGTATACACTCTTAGTTAACATTCTTTCCTGGAGTCTTTAATTTTTAATAGCTTAAGCATTTTAAATAGTTTAATTAGCAGAGTATTAGAGCGTGTTTTGGATTATTACGTGCTAGCAATTGTCTAAAAAGTTTCAAGAATCCAAATATATATCCCTCCACTTCTTGGGTACTTTTTTTTGGGGCTAACATTCTATATATATATATATATTTATTTATTTATTTATAATTCAATACTGAATTCTACAGATAGTTTCCTGCATAGAGGGTCTCTCGATAAAGAAAAAGGGAAGAGAGAATACAGTAAGTGTACTCTGACCGATCATATTTTTAGGTAATAGAATAGAAGTTGTTAAAAAAATAGAATTTGAATAAAGAATTTATCAGAAGAAAGAGTGAATGGGATACATATTAGAAACTCATTAAAACGAAAAAGGGAAGCTTTTTTCTAGTAGGACACGTGAACGTAGATCCATGCATGCGTCGCTTGTTGTCAAGATATTTGTGTGTGTGTGTGTGTGTATATATATATATATATATATATTTTTTTTTTTTTTGCTAAGAAGATATTTGTACTTGATCTAATCTTTTCTAACTCGATCGACTTTCCCATGATCACAACGTGAACATGTTGTAATTTATCTTCTTGAGACTCACTACCATTGAATTTACATGGGGTCAACTGTGGATAAAACTCTCAAAAATGATTTAAGCAATTTCGGGGTTTGGGAACAGTAGAATATGTTCAGTATGCTTTCAAGAGTTGCAAAAAAATTAGCATATATATGCTCCGTAGAACCCAAAATCAAGCATTGAATGAGCTACTTTAAAATCAATTCATTTGTACAGTTACAGAGCAAACGTTTGTTTGGCAAATCTATTTATAAAGGATTAACAATTTTGACCAATAAAAAAAAAATCCTGTATTTATAAAAATTATAGAAAAATGATGTTTGAACTTAGCGATGTGAGATATTTACTATTTAACATATAAACATAAGACATTACAGAAACTGGCATTGAAAATCTTTGACAAAGAGAAGTTATGTGAGGTCATATATATTCTAAGTGTTTTAGTACGTATTTTGTGATTTCTAGCGATCAAGTGAAAGATTAAGCCAAAGAATTTGAAATAAAATCTAAAGTTATGCTCAAGCTGCAGCTTTACAAAACTAAGAATATGAAATAAACTTATTATAGCCCGTGTCGTAGTGTTCACTTTCCCTCATTAATTTCCATCTTCAAGCTTTAATTTTGAGATTTTTTTTTTTTGAATTTTGAGATGAGGATTCGAACTCTGTATTTTTTTTTCGTGAAGTTAGGTATGATATTACCGCTAGACTATATATGCAACCACTTTTGAGAGTTTTTTCATGTGGAGGAAGCCCACATAAAAAACCTTCGCCTCATGAAATTTGTACCATACGTTCAACTATGAATAGCTTTGAAATAGTTAATCCACCCAACTTATTTTCTAAATCTTAAAACATGCAAATCCATTTAGTTTATGTATCTTTTATATTATGTACAAGGAAAAAATAAGATTAAAAATTAGTAAAATGACAACATTTAGAGTTAGTACCAATTTTGTATCATGTATAATTTCATTAAGATTTTTGTCACTTTAGCCCTTAAACCTTTTTGCTTGGTTTTGTCATTATGCAAAAATTATTTAAAATAATTTTTACTCAAGTCAATATAGGTAGGAGCCTACCTAATTATAAGGAAGGAAACAACCTAGGTAGGAGCTTATTTAATTATAAGGTAAGAGACAACCCAGGTAGAGGTCTACTCATTTATGAGGAATGAGACTACCCTCAAGTATGAATCTTCCTAAGATTATATCAGACGTCAGAAGAAAAAGTTCAAGCGTCTACAAAGAACAACGTTCAACAATTAATAGGAGTTTACAAAGGGAACTCAATCGTCTATATTTAATATAAAAGACGTTAAAGGTCCATATTTATTACATATCAAATCACCGGAATGTGAATAGTTCATTGTAATTAAAGAGAGAATAAACTCTCAAATTAATAGAAGAATTAAACTCCTACATTCCCAATGTATTATAAATTCTCTTGAATTGAGAGGAAAAGGATAAGACACAATTCTCAATACAAAGCCTTAAGGCAATTATACCAGACTCCGGTTTTCTCTATATTGTTCTTAAGGTTCTTGTGTTTTCTTGTGTTCATGCTTAATGTTCTCGATTATTTCTTTCGTTTGATCTTGTTTTCTATTTCAAGAACGTTTATTTGGTGTTGGACAAAATTCTGCTCCACCAATGGTTAATCCACCCAACTTATTTTCTAAATCTTAAAACATGCATATCCATTTAGTTTATCTTTTATATTATATACAAGGAAAAAATAAGATTAAAAATTAGTAAAATGACAACATTTAGAGTTAGTACCAATTTTGTAGCATGTATAATTTCATTAAGATTTTTGTCACTTTAGACCTTAAACCTTTTTGCTTGGTTGCCAAATAAGCATCACAAATGTTTCCAGTTAGAGAAGGTGGTTCAGAGTTTTAGATCTTAAATGTGAAACCTAAAATGGTTTTCTTTTAAATTAATAAAACGAATGTGATCCGTAGAGTTTATCTCCAAAAAAAATAAAATAAAAAATAAAATAAAATAAAAAATCACAAGATGTTTATGACGTCATTGGTCTAATTTTTAAGAACAGTGTCACCGATTTGAAGTTGTGCAACACTTTATTCAATTTAACTTTAAAAAAAAAGAAAAAAAAGAATACAAATTCACGGGAAACAACTAATTGCTAAGTCGTGGTAAGTTTAGAGAATAAAATCCTTCTTAATATACAAGAAAAAATGTATAAAGATCCAGCTTAATGAATAGATTAACAACATTATTACTAACGTGCACCTCTAGAAAACGATTAAGTTTGGAATTTGACGTCTCTAATTGCTCAAAGAGCATTGTTTCTACAGAGGAAAAATAAAATTGCACAAAGAGCATTACCAAAAGGCCTTTAAATGATGTGTTTTCTTGTAGATCCATATGGATGTCTCGAAAATCTTAGGAAATATTAAACAAAGACTCAATTATACTGTCACAAACTACTACCTAAGTAACAGAACCAAAAGTATGCCTTTGGGCCGCATGCCTAGTATATTAATAATTCTGCCGGTATTTAGTACTGTTATTCTTTAAATTTATCACATTGTCCCTTAAATTTTTATTTTAATAGTTTACTTCTTAAATTTTCTAAATTGTTATAATGTGTCCACATTTTCGTCAACTTTACATTAAAATTGAAAATTTGAATGTGAAAGATTTGCATAATGGTTTATATTATATTTGAAATTTTTTTGTCAGAAACGGAGTTTTTCTTCTTCGCATGAGTTATATATGAGCTTTCCATATCTAGTTTAATGGAAAATTAATCCATCTATAGTACATTGCAATAGTTTAACAAGTTCACGAGATAAATTGTCAAAATTAGAATTTTGGAGAGCAAATTGTCAAAAGGTAATAAGTTTTGGGAGACATTAGTGCTAAATATCTATAATTCTATTCTTGGAGGTATAGAGTTTGAATCCCCGTTTTAAGTTCAATATATATAACTTATTTTTATAATACAATATTAGGTAACCTTTCGTAGCATGTAGACTGTATTATCGTTTACTTGTACATAAACACGTGGTAAATTCAGTTTTAGCATGTCACATTGACCCTAACCAAGAGAAACATGACTATTTACGTGACTTAAAAGCCTAAACTTTCCAGATTAGTCAACACAACTAAATTAGTGCTAAATATATGTTATTAACTGCAACCCATATTATTGTAAGCAAGCAAATTCATGATTTGCCAAGAGTCACTATTTACTATGAAAGAGTAAATTATCAGAATATACCTAAAATCTTTCTCTCTCTAGAATTAGCTCTTAGTAAATTTTGTCCCACAAATAGTTTTTGAACTAAAAACAAAAAAGGTAGTCTAGCAAATGTTCCATTTGTTAAATTTCTGAATGGAGACCCTTGAATTGGATGGTGTTTAATGTTTATAGTAGTGGTGTTATTTTTAGGATTTAAGAACCCTTATATTCTTGTTCACTAAGTTAGCTTTTTTCCATAAGATAGACACAATTTAGACTAACAAAAAAAAAAAAATGTTGTAGGTGCTAAATAATTTAGGTTGTATTGGTTTGTTTGTTTGTTTGTTTTTTTTTTTTTTGGACTTGGGACAAAAAAAATCCTTTTTTATTAATTTTATTTATTTTTTTACAGACACTCCTGAAATTTTTGAATTTGATAATTTAGTCCAAAATTTTTTTATTTTACTTGGCAATCAGTCACCTTAATTTATAATTTTGGGTGTTGCCAATCATTTTTGTTCACATGTATTAAATTTTGGATACTCTTTTTGTACACAAGATAGCCCCTAAAAGTGTAATTCTGATAACTGTTATTGAATTTCAATACAAACTCATTCGAAAAATTGAACTTAATTTAATAATAACTTAACTGACTACATTGCTCTTTGCGGTCTATCGCATGCAAGACTACAAGTTAGCTGCAATAAACTATCCAAATTTTAATGAATGTGAGCAAAAAAGACTAAGGTGCCAAAAATTATAAGTTCAAGAAGTTGATTGCTAAAAAAAAAAAAATTAGAGACTAAATTGTCAAAATTATAAAATTCAGATACTCACTGTATGAAATAGCATCCGAAAAGGGATCATTATAGGACAATTTTCAACTTAGGGAATACAACGATTAAAAAAAAAAGAAATTTAATGATTACTAACAAGTCACAAATCTATTTCCACTATTAACTTCCTCTAAAAAGCAGGGGTAAAAAGGGAAGGAAAAAAAAGAAAAAGAAAAAGAAACCCGTAGAAGAGCCTTCTCTTGTCCCTAAAATATTTCGATCACACCTTTTTCTCTCTATGTAAAAGATGAAAAAAAAAAAAATAGGTAAATTAATACGAATACTCTCTCTTAAAAAAAAAAAAAAAAAGCTAATTAATATTAGGATTAATTTCACGAATGTCCCTAGATTATAGACCTTATTTCACTTCTTTGCCCCTTCTGTTTATCATTCTGTTTATCAATTTAACAGTTTGATAAACAGAAGGGCAAAGTGAAATCTATTTCCACTATTTAACAGTGACAAATCTATTTCCACTATTAACTTCCTCTAAAAAACAGGGGTAAAAAGGGAAGGAAAAAAGAAAAGAAAAGAAAACCCGTAGAAGAGCCTTCTCTTGTCCCTAAAATATTTTGATCTTACCTTTTTCTCTCTATGTAAAAGATGAAAAAAAAAAAAAAACAAAAAAACAAAACAAAACAGGTAAATTAATATGAATACTCTCTCTAAAAAAATAAAAAAAATTTAAAAAAGCTAATTAATATTATGATTAATTTCACGAATCTCCCTCGATTATAGACCTTATTTCACTTTATTTTTTGAATTATTCACTTTGCCCCTTCAATTTAACAGTTTGATGATATGGTATGTGATTTAATGTTAGTGAAAGATATTTTAAAATAAAACTGTAATTACTAAAATTTATTAATTAATACCAAAAAAAAAAAAAAAAATTATCTCAGATATCACCATCTTCGTTTTTCTCTCTTCCCTCCTCCATTAACCCCCATTTCCGTCGCCCACCACACTGACGTGACTCACCATGAACTCTGCCCATAGTTTACAACATGCCGTGGGACTACTTGAAAACCCATAGCCCACGACATTCCATGGTGGGTATACATAAAAACCTAGAGCTCACCGCCAAAACACACATCTAAAACAACCAAACTTTTTTTTTTGAGCAAAAAAAAAAAAAAAAAAAAAAAAAAATCTTTCTTTCTCTCTTCTTCAATCGGATATGCCGCTTCATGGACGCCGGCCCGACAGTAGATTGACCCACCTGAAGCTCACCGTCCTCTTACGGTCGTTGGGCCTAAAATCTTCCAACAAAGCACAAAAATGGGTTTGAGTTGAAGATTCTAAATTGGGAAAATTGGTATGAGGTTCAATTCAATTTTCAAAAATTGAAGAATTGGCAATTGGTGTCTGCAATCTGCTAAAGGAAGAGGATGAGAGAAATACAAATTTATTCAATTTTTATGATGTAATATTAACTATTATCATTGTCTATTTACATTAATTTAATTAGTAGGTTTTATTTTAATAATAATATTAATTAACCTTTAAACACATACCAAATCAGCAATTCCGTTAAATTGATAAACGAAAGTGGATGGAAGGAATGCAATGAATGATTTTGCATATATCAGGGGGTATAATGAATGGTTTTGAAAATTCAGAGGGCAAAGTGAAATATGATACATAGTTCATGGGACATTCGTGAAATTAATCCTTAATATTAATATTCTCTCTCACACTCTCTCTATATATATATTTATATATGCAAGCTTTGTAATTGATCAATAGATCAAAGAAAGATGAAAGCATTTGTTTATAGTCATAATTTCTTGGTTTTTTTCATGCTAATTATTATTAGTAGTAGTTCAATGTCAATTGTGGAAACAAATAGCCCTTCATCAACTCCCTCTCCAGTGCCTTGTGCTAATTTTGCCAGCTCTCCCACTTCTTCAGCACTCATTTTTAGTGTAGACGGTTCTGAAGTTAAAAAGTTTGTGTTATATGAGATATTTGGCAAACGTTGTTTGGCTTCATTTTTATTCAAGGGGGAACAACGACGCCAACAATTCTTCCGGCCAATTTGTCTCAAGTTCTGTGAAAGCATTTGCAGACACTGATTTTAAGAGTGGAGATTTATTGTTTTGGATTTCTTATTTTATTGACTATTACATCAATAATGTCATGTTATATCATCTGAATTTGAGAATTTAACTACATAAAAAAAAAAAAAACTAAATATCCAAAATTCTTAAATAACTTGATGAGTTGTCAAAACGCTATTAAAGGGGCAGTCTTTGAAACAGGAAAATGAGACAACAGATCTAGACTCCTGATCTTAGATCTCGTTTGTATAAGTCTCTTATTTATTTGACCCAATATATATATATTTTTTCCTTTCATATCTAGTATGTCTAATCTCTTATTAATACACCTTCGTCATCGGAAGACCATACCGCTGTCATCATAGAAAATCCATCTTTACGCAAAATAAATCCCAAAGGATTTCAGTTGCCAAACATTAAAAACGTCAATAACAACGCTCAAAACCAACGGCTACCAATTTATATCCCACCTTTGCTTGTTCCGTACAACATACCGTTCCCACCATCAGAAAGCCCACCGTTCGATGAGCTTGAAGATCAAATTTTTAGGACCGAAGCTAACAACATGCCCGGTAAGTGATTTCGGAACCGTTGATCAATTTTTTTTTTAAATTAAACTCGGGGGCCGGTGCACCTCTTAAAAAGAGGCTATAGAGTTCTTTTTCTTTTTTTTTTCCCGGGAAGAAAAGAGGTGTAAGCTATGTGCTTTCATTTATCTCAAATACACTCAATTGAGTGAGGTGTGCATATGGTTGTAGCTTCTTTGTTATTTATGATTGTTTGGTGTCATTCCGTTTGAAAACACTTTTCTGTTTAAGATGGTTTTTTTTTTTTTTTTTTTTTAATTATCTTGAAAATTGAAATGTATTATTCCAATTTATAATCGAGGCTGACCTTTATTTATCATTAAACAAATGTTGGAGATTGGAGACATATACTTCTTGTTATGGAAACTAGCGTAGTTTGTTTAAGTTTACCTTTTGAAATGTGCGGTCATTGACATCTTCTGTCCAATTTTAATGTCCAAAACTATATTTAAACAATCATAGTTTGACATAATATTGAATAAAACTAGACTTGATAATATAAAAAATCTGTTATAAAATATTTTTAAAATGACATAACATAATTTTGTTGCTTAGATATCATTTGAGATATCAAAAATTGGACAAAAGATTTGTATCCAATATTATTCATGCTTACAGCAATTTTATTTAATGGAATGATTTTTGTCATTAAAGTTGTAATTTCAATAAAAGTAATTTAAAATATAATTTGTTAGACATCATTTGGAACAAGAAAAATTGGACAAAAGATTTAGATTCATTGTCTAACAAAAAAGTATATTAATTAATCAAGTGATTGGCTTTTATATTTATAACGATGCTACTCCAATACATAGATTATACACAAAAACTTTATCACGGTTTTGTATTTATATATGAGTTTTTCTTGTAATAATTTTTTTTATATCTATTTTATGTTAGTTATATGGGTGAGTATATGAGGAAAATTAGTAATATATTTTGTAGAAATTTTTATTGTATGGTGCTGAAGAAATGTGATAGCCTTTTTTAATTTGTAGATAAACATTTGAAGAAATTATTAATGATAATTCTGAATAATTTATAATTGGTAGAATTATATAGAAAAATGAATATTGTTTTAACCCGCTATTTGGCCGAAATGTTTTTTATTTATTTATTTTTTAATTTTTCATAAAGACAGTTTTTGAAAAAACCATTGTTAAAAAAAAAATAAAAAAAAAAATAAGCCAATGTTAAAAGTGATGAGGTAACAAGTGACACTCTACGTACATATATAATGATGATGTAATCATTGTATAAGTCTTGTGATGTACCACAATGAAGGATTTTACACGGTTGAAAACTTATGGCAAAATCCTTTTATTACACTGATAAATACTAGGATACATTGTTATAATGATCCATGAATTTTTAATAAAAATGCAGATTGGTCCTCAAAAAAAATTTTTTTTTGGATTAATTAGTCCTTGAATTCTTAAAAAATGTGCAATACGGGTATAGCCCTAACATACCTCTAAAAATGGACGGATTTTATCACATGAGTTGCACATGGATACAGTATGAGGGCAATTTAGTGAAATCATAATTAGCACTAATATAAAACAAAAAACAAAAAAAAAGAAAAAAGAAAAAACAATATCCTGATTCTCTCTCTCGTTTTCCTGCGCCAAAACAATCTCAAATCAATCTCTCTCTCATGCAATCTCGTTGTTCAATGCCAAAGACAATCCACACACTCTCTCTCAATGATCTTACTGGAGGTTTTGTTCGTCAAAGCTCTTTTTGCAGGTCGTGTTCATCAAAGAGGGAAGGGGTTTCGCCGGGTTCCGCGGTGGAGAAGATGGGCGGTGGGAGACCTCGTCGCTGTGGGTCAACGGTGGTTTTCGACGGTGGGCTCCGAGTTCACGACGGCTGTGTGAGACGGGGCGACGGGCTCCGAGTTCGTGGCGGTTGTGAGAGGGAGGCAGTGGGCTCCAAACTCGCAACGGCAGGCTTTGGTTAACGGCGACTGCGGGCTCCGCATTAGCAGCGGTGGGCTTCCAGATCTGTCACTTGGTTTGCTGGTTGTTTGCTTGGATTTTTGTAGGTGACCGTGATATATTGCAAGTGATGGGACGAATAGTTAAGAGGATTAGGGATTTTTTTTTTTTTTTTTTTTTAATTCAGTTTTGAAAAAATGGTTAGATAGGATAGTTTAGTCTTTTTAAGATAAATTTGAATCATTTAACCGAACAAAGAACCGCCAGTCACTAAAAAGGACTAACTCGTATCTTATTCAAGATTTCAGGGACTAACCAATTAAAAAAAAAAAAAAAATTTAGGGACCATTCGGCACTCTTATTAAAAAATGAGGGACCATTCTAGCTATTAACCCTAAATACTGTTGGTTTTTATAAACATTGACATTTTGCACCCTAAATTACCTATTTATGAAAAAGTTGCTTATTTTTAAAGGACTTGTGTATAATTTTATCTGTATATAAATATAAATAGTTCAAAATAGTTTAAATGACTTGATCAACAATTTAAACAACACACGTTTATACTATGGGTTTGACTCCAAAACGACCGGTTGTAATAATAGTTTATAATTTTATGAGTTTGAACTCAAGATCTTTCACTCTAATATCATTCTAGTTTATTAATTTATCTTAAAAGCTTAAGTTGCTAGGAGGTGTGTTAATAATAGTTTTATATTTAATAAAAAAATTAAATAGCGTAATTGCATGGGTCTGAACTTAGGACGAGTGAATTTGGCAAATAACCTTTTAACTTTCTTTAATTTGCAAAATGACTTTTAAAAAAATTTAATTAGCAAAATAATTTTTTTAAATAATATTAAAAATAAAGATATTAATATAAGGTTAAAAAAATCCAAAAAAGAAAATCTAAATATGATTTCCTTTTTGAGAGTGAACTGAATTGAGCCAGAGGAGCAGCTCTGCGTGGTTCGTAGAGGCGTGCAATGAAGGAGGGAGGTATTTGTGTGAGAGAGAAACGCCAAGAACCACCCGAAATCTTTCAACATTCACTTCATTCCGGCAACAATGGCACACCCGAAGTTCTACGATCAAGAGCTTTGAAGAAGAAAAAAGAAGAGAAATAAGATTTTTTAAAAAACACTTTACAAGATTAGTAAATGGCTAGATGTTGTTTGTAAGGTAGTTTTAGAGGATTATATGTAAATGTATATGTTTATTTAGCCTAAAAATCAATTTTTTTCATAAAATAAAACGAATTTGGGGATTGTCATTGCTGTAGACGAAGGTTGAAGATGACTCAAATGGAACGACCGTCATTTGTTCCGAACGATCGTGTGGAAAAATGATAGTTGTTCCTGGTCGTTCCGATAGTTCTTGCAATTTTTTATAACAGTTCTTGCAATTTTTTTATGGCTAGATGTTATTTGTAAGGTAATTTTAGAGGATTATATGTAAATGTATATGTTTATTTAGCTTAAAAATCAATTTTTTTTTTCATAAAATAAAATGAATTTGGGGATTGCCATTGTTGTAGACGAAGATTGAAGATGACTCAGACAGAACGACCATCATTTGTTCCGAACGATCGTTTGGAAAAATGATGGTTGTTCCTGGTCGTTCTGATAGTTCTTACAATTTTTTATAACAGTTCTTGCAATTTTTTACATTTATAGTGTGGAATAATAACGAACGTTCCTACATGATTCTTGTTTTATTTTTTATTTTTATTTTTTTGTGTTGATTGATGTAAAATTTATAGTTGTATTCTTTATATTGTTTGTTAATTGATAATCTCAAAATCCATGATAGGTATGAGTCAGATCTACATTCTCGTGGAGTATAATGGAAAGTGGGAAAATGTGGATGGCGGATTTTGGAGGTGGTTTGGAGTTGGTATGAGCAAGGGCTTTGTGATTGATAGGAGTATCAACTTTTTGGAATTGAAAGAGACAATCTATGACAGAACAAGTATTGACCGAAGTAAGTATGCAATTAAGATAACACATAAATAGGGGTGGCAATTCGTGTCACATGTCGGATTCGTGTCGTGTTAGAGCCGTGTCGAATTTTTTCTTCCCTAACCTGAACACGACCCGTGACACGAAAACGATTCGAAACCACGACACAAACACGAGATGAACTCGTAATGGGTTGACACGACACGACACGAAATTGACCCGCGACACGAAATTAACTCGCGAAACGAAATTGATCCGAAATTGACACGAAATTCGGGTTGGACCCGAAATTGACACGACATTTGACCTGAAATTGACACGGAAAAATTCATGTCGTGTTCGGGTTATATAACCCGAACATGACACGAAAATATAACCCGAACACGACACGAATTTTTTCGTGTCGATTTCAGGTGACTCGAAATCGACACAACCACTATTTTTCCCAACCCCAACCCGTGAAATTCGTGTCGTTTTTGATTCGTGTCGTCGTGTCGCAACCTGTATTGCCACCCCTACACATAAACCTGTTGGTGACATATTTGGTGACACTGCTACACCAACTCTTATTTCCAACGATTCAGATATTATAGATCTTATGTTTTTGTACAAAGAAAAACAAGGAATGACTCTACATGTTATAATCAAAGAAAAATGTGATAAAGGAAAAGCAATATATATTCGTGGTGATGATGATTTGAACAGTGATGGTAGTGATGCGCTAGGCTTCCATGATGACTATTTTGGGTGTCGGATCAATGAAGAAATCCCATTTGTTGCAAGGTTTGTTCCAACTGAATTACTTAGTAGTTATGAGTATCCGCTGCAGATTTGTACAACTAGTATACCAATCAATGAAATGATCGCTGGCTTTAATCCAACTCCAATCACCGGTTCCAATCCAACGCCAAAAGAGATAGTGCATGAGGAAGTAACTAATGAAGATGATGGTGTAGATAAAGCATGTGATGATGTACTTGAAGGAGGTGATAAGGTGCGTAAAGGATGTGATGGTGTACCCGAAGGAGGTGATGGTCTACATGAGAGAGTTTATGATAGCCGTTGTCAACATTCTGAATCTGAAGAGGCAAGATTTGTTCCACTGATTAGTTCTGATAGCGGCAAAAATGATGGTTCGGATTTAATGGTGGGTAAACATTTTGATAGCAAGGAAGAATTGAATACGAAGTTAAACCTTGTCGCCATTAATGGACAGTTTGAAATGAAGGTCAAGAAGTCAACCAATTCATTGAAGGAAGTTGTGTGTGTAGATGAACCAAATTGCTTGTGGCGGGTGCGAGCTACAAAAATGCCAGATTTGAATATTTTTGTCATTCGATAATATAATGGTATCTACACTTGCTCGTTGATGAATCGATCGGTCAATCACAGACAAACATCCAGTCGTGTAATTGGAGCTCGCATGAAAGGACACCTCATCGATTATAAGCAACCACCAAATCCAAAAGTTCCCATGGGATTCATGAGTCAGGAACTGAAGGTTCAAGTAAGTTATTGGAACGCATGGAAATGAAGGCAATTTACTCAAAATTTGATCAGGGCGACACCACAACACAGTTTCGTCATGCTCCCCTCGTATTGTTACATGCTCAAACAGGTTAATAAGTGTACAATTACGTTGAAGTTGATTCGGAGAATACGTTCAAGTATTTTTTTTTTTATGACTTTAGGAGCAGTTATACGGGGTTTTAAGAACATGAGAAAAATTATTGGCATAGATGGGGCTTGGATCAAAATTAAATGGGGCTTGGATCAAAATTAAATATAAGAGGGTGTTGATGGTTGCTGCCACACAAGATAGTGAGTATCACAGTTATCCCATTGTGTGGGGTTTGGGTGACACTGAGAACAATGATTCATGGACTTAGTTCTTTGAGAAGCTGAAGGAGGTAATACATGACAACTCAGAGCTGTGTTTTATTTCTGATAGGAGCCAGAGCATTAGTTATGCGGTGAGTCACGTTTGTCCTATGGCGCAGCATGGGGCATGTTATTATCACGTTATGATGAATATTAAGAACCGTTTCAAGAGTGCTGCTTCTCTTGGAGTGTTCAAGGATGCTGGTGAAGATACTGTTTGGAGGAGTTTAAGAAACATTTCAGGGACATGAGTCAAAAATATCCAAAGGTGACTCAGTATCTCGAGAAGGATGTCAAGTTTGAAAGTGGTCAAGAGCTCACTTTAAAGGCAACAGGTATGAAGTTATGACTACTAACATAGTCGAGACTTTGAATAATATGATGCTGAAGGCAAGAAAGTATCCCATAACTGCAATGATCGATTTCATCCTTTTCACAATGGGATAAACTCGGGGTCGAGAATCAGTTTTAGTGAATACACCAATTACGCCAAAAACAGAAGCAATACTCAGAAGAATATTTGATGAAACTGGTTCATTGATGCCATACCAACTGAATGAGAATGAATATATTGTGATGGGTGGTGATTTGAATGCATGTGTCAATTTAACAACAAGGAGTTGCACGTGTAGGGTTTTCGACATTGACAAGATTCCATGCATCCACACTGTATCAGCAGCAAGTCTTTATCGGCCGTAATATACTGGAGCTTACGTATACTCCATTTGTTCTGAATACTACACTTCAGATTATTAGATGTTGGCATATGCAGAAATTATTTATCATGTTCCTCCAGAATCACAATGGCACAATATCCCTGAAGAGATAAGAGCGATTAAGGTAGTAGAGCCAGACATGAAAATGTTTAGAGGGAGACCAAGATTAACTCGCTTCCTTTCACAATGAGAATATATAGTCAATAAGTATAAATGTGTGACATGTGGTCATAATGGACATAATTCAAAAAAATGCTCCAAATCATCACATCCATCCGATTTTAGAAGCAGTACCTAATAATGACAATTATTAGTTTGACAGTTTACATTTTCATTAATTTCGTTTTATGAATGCTAGTCATTTGCGAAAGTCATTAAGTATGTTTGAGAAAGTTATTAATTTTGTTTTGTTTTTTTTTTTTTTTTGTTTTTTTTTTTTTTTAAGAATGTTAGATGTTTGATATTTCACTTATTAGTTTTTTTTTTAAGAGCAAAAAAATGGGACTATTTAAAAGCAACGACCAAGTGGTTGTTCTATTTTGTTTGTGGGTGGTTTGAGGTTTTTGTGGCAAATTATACATGAACAAAGACCGCATATGATTATTTTTGCTTTTCATTAAAAGGAAAAAAAAATCAATGTTTACAAGGAACGACCGAATGGTTAATCTTGAAATTTTAGTGGTTGTTCCTTTTTTTTTTTGTGGTCGTTCCGTGTGTTTTAAGGCAAATCATAGATGACAAAAGTCACTGACCATGGTGATTTTTGTTTTTTGTTTAAGGGAAAAAATGATGTTAATATTAGAAGGAACGACCGAATGGTTGTTCTTGAAATTTTAGTGGTTGTTCCTTCTCTTTTGTAGCCGTTCCGTGTGTTTTGAGGCAAATCATACATGACAAAAGTCACTAACCATGGTGATTTTTGCTTTTAAGGGGAAAAAATGAAGTCAATATTTAGAATGAACGACCGAATAGTTGTTCTTGAAATTTTAGTGGTCGTTCTGTGTATTTTGAGGCAAATCATACATGACAAAAGTCACTGACCATGGTGATTTTTGCTTTTCGTTTAAGGGAAAAAAAATGATGTCAAAAGTCACTGATCATAGTGATTTTATTCTATGAATGCTAGTCATTTGCGAAAGTCATTAAGTATGTTTGAGAAAGTCATTAATTTTGTTTTTTGTTTTTTGTTTTTTGTTTTTTTGTTTTTTGTTTTTTTTTTTTAAATGTTAGATGGTTGATATTTCATTTATTACGTTTTTTTAAAGAGCAAAAAAATAGACTATTTAAAAGCAACGACCAAGTGGTTGTTCTTGAATGTTTTGTGGTCATTCCATTTTTTTTGTGGGTGGTCTGAGGTTCTTGAAGTAAATCATACATGAACAAAGACCGCATACGGTTATTTTTGCTTTTCGTTAAAGGAAAAAAAAAGTCAATGTTTACAAGGAACGACCGAATGGTTGTTCTTGAAATTTTAGTGGTTGTTCTCTTTTGTGGTTGTTCCGTGTGTTTTGAGGTAAATCATACATGACAAAAGTCACTGACCATGGTGATTTTACTTTTCGTTTAAGGGAAAAAAATGATGTCAATATTTAGAGGGAACGACCGAATAGTTGTTCTTGAAATTTTAGTGGTTGTTCCTTCTCTTTTGTGGTCGTTCCGTGTGTTTTGAGGCAAATCATACATGACAAAAGTTACTGACTATGGTGATTTTTGCTTTTCATTTAAGGGAAAAAAATGATGTCAAAAGTCACTGGCCATGGTGATTTCGTTTTATGAATGTTAGTCATTTGTGAAAATCATTAAGTTTGAGAAAATCATTAATTTTTATTTTTTTTATTTTTTTTTTAAGAATGTTAGATGTTTGATATTTCATTTATTAGTTTTTTTAAAGTGCAAAAAAAAGGGACTATTTAAAAGCACCGATCAAATGGTTGCTCTTGAATGTTTTGTGATCGTTCCATTTTTTTTTTTTTTTTTGTGGGTGGTCTGAGGCTCTTGAAGCAAATCATACATGAACAAAGACCGCATATGGTTATTTTTGCTTTTTGTTAAAGGAAAAAAAAATCAATGTTTACAAGGAACGATCAAATGGTTGTTCTTGAAAATTTAGTGGTTGTTTCTTCTCTATTGTGGTCATTTCGTGTGTTTTGAGGCAAATCATATATGACAAAAGTCACTGACTTGGTGAATTTTGCTTTTCGTTTAAGGGAAAAAAAAAATAATGTCAAAAGTCACTGGCCATGGTGATTTCATTTTATGAATGCTAATCATTTGTGAAAGTCATTATATTTGTTTGAGAAAGTCATTAATTTTATTTTATTATTATTTTTTATTTATTTTAAGAATGTTAGATGTTTGATATTTCATTTATTAGTTTTTTTAAAGAGCAAAAAAAGGGACTATTTAAAAGCAACGACCAAGTGGTTGTTCTTGAATGTTTTGTGGTCATTCCATTTTTTTTTTTTTTTTTTTTTTTGTGGGTGGTCTGAGGTTTTAAAGGTAAATCATACATGAACAAAGATCGCATATGGTTATTTTTGCTTTTCGTTAAAGGGAAAAAAAAAGTTCAATATTTATAAGGAACGACCGAATGGTTGTTCTTGAAATTTTAGTAGTTATTCATTCTCTTTTGTGGTCGTTCTATGTGTTTTGAGGCAAATCATACATGACAAAAGTCAATGATCATGGTGATTTTTGCTTTTCGTTTAAGAGAAAAAATGATGTGAATATTTAGAAGGAACGACCGAATGATTGTTTTTTAAATTTTAGTCTTCGTTCTTTTTTATTTTTGGTCGTTCCAAGGTTTTTGGGACAAATAATACATGACATTTAACTTAGCCTTTTGAAATAGTGTAAGAACATATAACTTAAGTCATCTCATTAGTGATATGAATATGATGTTGATTCGAAGACAATATTTAAGATCGTTTGTTATTTGAGATAGATCCATGCTAAAAAACACTTATTGTCATTAGATTTGTCTACTTGTTTTTATATAATGGAAAACGAACAAAAAAAAAGAATATTTAGAAAGAACGACAGATTGGTTGTTCTTGAAATCTTAGTGGTCGTTCCTTTTTCTTTTTGGTCGTTCTGAGATTTTTCACGCAAATCATACATGGAGAAAGACTCTCATATGGAAATTTGTGTTTTTCCTATAAGGAAAAAAAAAAAAAAAAAGCTAACGTCAAGATTTAGTAGGCACGACCGAATGGTTGTTCTTGAAATTTTAGTGATTGTTCTTCTCTTTTGTGGTCATTCCGAGGGTTTTGAGGCAAATTATACGTGAAGATAGACTTTGATATGGTAATTTTTACTTTTGGATTAAAAAAAAAAACTAAAGTCAAGATTTAAAAGGAATGACTAGATGGTTGTTCCAATAATTTCAGTGGTTGTTCATGTTATTTTGTTGTTTAAAGAAAAAAACTAATCTAGAAGGAACGATCAGACGGTCGCTCGTTAACTTTTCTTCGGTCATCCCTGTTATATTTGTGGTAGTTCCTGATTATACATATATGATTTTCATAAACAAAACAATCACAGTTAACATTAAAGCGTTAAAAACCAAAATAGAAATCCAATGTTGTCTTTACATATGCATATATAACCATATAGTAACTCAAAGTACTAATAATACTAGATTTCTTGATCACTTAAAGTGTTTTTGTGGGCTTAGAAGCATCTTGGTCCTTTTTTGAGCATCAAACCTCGAGTGCTGAACTTTTTGGTCATTGTACCACATAAGGTGATAGTAAGACTGACGCTCTTTTCCTCTCCCTCTCCGGCCGACCCTCGTGGTTTTCATATATTCAATATTGGCATCGGCTTCCATACCAACTACTCTGTCATGTTCATATTTGCCACTATCTCTTATTCATTCGTCTTATGAGGAATGTTGTTGGCATTCGAATTTATCACCCCCACTGTATCTGGTTTCTACACCTCGTGATAACTGCAGCTCAAACTCAACATTCACCCCGCCACTACATGCCTCCTTATTCATGGCCATAGTTGATTCTATTTTTTTCATAATTGTCTTATTATTTGCCTCCATCTTTTGCACATTACCGCATCGTGATTGGCCAACATTGATTTCATATAGGTTTTGTGCTTGCCTATACGACAATCAATATAATGCATCAATGACTCTAAACTGGGAGTTGAGGCTGTGGGCATCACGCCGTGCGTCTGGGAGCCAACAAGGGTCGAGAATGTAGGCGTTAGGCCATGCATTTGCCCATCCCCAAGGATAGAAGCTCGAATATGCTCATGAGTCGGTCTGGCTGGGAAGGACCTCAAGGCTGTAGCAGGATCAAGAGATGTGGGATTTGTAGGCATCGGGTGTTGTCTTTGTCAGACCATGGGGGTATAGGCTCTAATCATCTGCTCATGGGCCGAACTGGCGGGGAAAGACCTTGAGATTGTAGCAAGATCATGAGAGATGTGACTTGATCTAAGTTCATCATTTCTCTCATCGGAATCGGCAGCACTACACAGGATGACATCTCCTTCTAATAACTTCGTCAGGCCATCAATGACATCATCACTGTAGTCCTCACGCCTTTCCATTCGTAAATAATATTCTCATTGTCTCTCCTTGGATGAAGGATTCAAAGTAGAACGGACTGTAAACTGAATAAACACAATAGAAAAATAATGATAAATTGGACTAATAGATCTAAACAAAAATCATAAAATTTAACTTGTAACGAGTTAGTTAATACCTCAGCAGATCTTATGGCCTCCAAGAAATGATCAAATGAGGTACCAATAGGATTATGAACATTCTGCCAACGAAGCCACCATGACCCATTTTTGTTTTTCTCATTTAAAGTTAATTTCTTAGCCATCATCTCACATAATTTCAGCATAGCCTCAAAAGCCCATATTTGTATGACAAATTAAATGATGGTTATAATACAAACTAATTTATAAAATATATGTAACTAAGAAAAGTATTAAAGAAAACCTTACTTGAAATATCCATGGGCAACCATAGAAGTTGCAGGATGATGAAGATTTGTTAAACTTTGCCACCAAATCATTTTTTATGTACTTTAATGTCTGATTGTAACAAACATTCCCCCAAGGATATTGAGTGAAGAATTTTAGATCGTTGGCATATTGGAGCCAAGAATGATTAACCACCTTTTTGGTGTCAGAAGACGTTAAGAACCCTGCTACCATGTACAGAAATGCTAACTTTACTCTATCTTTGGTCCTAACCTTTGTAACGCTCAACTCTTTTAGTTTTTTGGCAACATCCTCTAATAAAACACTTGTTTTTTATTGGCCAATATTTGTTTTTCAACTTGTTCTTTTCTTCTTGAGCTTTGATTTCATCCTTAGAAGGTCAACCACCCGTGTATAAACCTGAAATCAAGACGTACTCATTGAGAGAGAACCTCAATGGTTTTCTCTCAATTAAGAACCATACTTCATGATCCTTCTGACATATTGTCTTTCTCAACAGCAATTATGAGCCAACGCACCAGAAAATTTCCCTCATATGGGCAAGTCTATTAAAGGACCTAGTTGAGGGTAACTTCGAAGGACGGTCTTATCTTCCTCAATAGCCATTTCTAAATATCTTTGAGGATTGCCATTTTCGATCGGGCTGTAACTTTAGCACTTAAGTATTCAGAGAGAATAAGTGGAGGCAATTCTTGGAGCTCTGATGTGAGGACCATCCTAGATACGTCATTATCTTCTTTCTCAACCTCCTCATCACTGGAATTTTTTGTACTCCCATTTGTTTCCTAAAACATATAAATATATGTCATTTAAAAATATTAATAAAAAAAAGGGAACCATTGCATAATACTTATAAATAAACAAGTGGCTTATTATTTCATCACCTCGGTATCTACCTCATCACCTTCACCATCTCTTGAATCTTCTATATTCTCAGTGCTTTCCTGAAACATATAGTAATTGATGTAATGAATAATATTGTAATATCATGATCATGATCTTTGTATTTTTTAAAATTTTTTTACAATAATTGGTGTGTTTGAATGTAAAAATAAAAATATAAATACAAATACAAAAGGAAAACAAAAAAGAAGAAAAGAAAAAACCCAATCAAAATCATTATATATTAAAACAACTAACCGATCGTTCGTAAACTCTCTCTCTCTCTCTTTTTTTTTTTTTTGTTTGGGTGGGGGGTGGTATTTAGTTGTGTACTCCTTCGCTCTTATCAATAAAAGAAGTAGTATATTTGAAACCTGATTTTATCTTATCTCGTTAATGTCTTGTTGGTTGCGTCGTTGTTATATGCTTATATGATTGGTTGCCTTGATAGTTGCCGCTTATTGAATACTTGTGCCGCCCATATGATGTTGTGAATTACCATTGCATATTTTGTATTAGTAGCATGGCTTACATCTTGGATTTGTTAGCTTGCAGATACCTTTCTAATCTGACTTTGCTAGCCTTAAGGGTCAAGTAGGTGCCTCAAGGCTCGTCTGTGAGAGACACGGTCGGTCCGTGGCATTTGGTCAGAGTTGTGCATAGGTCTATTGATTTTTGGACCGCCAATTTGGTGTCATGTTAAAACTAAAATTGGTGGTCTAAAAATCGAACCGCATTGTTCAAATAGTAATTTTTGGTTCTTTTTTTTTTTTAACCAAACAGACCAAGCCTTGGGATTTTGAAAATTCCTTTTTTGCATCCTACGTTTTGAAAATTCCAATGACTTTCTATAGTTTTTTCGCCAATAACAAAATGTTTTGCAACTTTATCTCTTAGTTGGCCCTCTGAAATTTTTATAATTACTATATTTTGAAAAATTTTTTTGCCAAAGCTTTAAATTTCACCTTACTTTTAAGTACTCATATTTACATTTTGGTATCTTAAATAATAAATCAAATCAACTATACTACTCTATCTTTTAAACTCTTTATAAGCTTAGTTCATTTAGGAAACATCAAAAATATAAATAAATAAATGATGGTAGTAGATTTTATTATTGTAATTTTAGTTCAAAACTTCTGGATTGATTCACAGCCTACTGAAAATAAAATGTCTAGCTATGCCACTGAACGGAGTTGAATATATAGGTCTGGTCTGAATATTCTCCATGTCAAAATTTTGTTCGTCCCACCAAACCAGCAGTTGGTATTGAACTAGATGGTGAACAACCCTAGAATGGGCCTTAGATCGATTTTTTTGCATCCTAATTTTGAGCATACCTATATCATTTCCCAAACTCCTAAACTAACACAATCCAATCAAATTAAAAAAGCAAAAAACAAATAAACAAAAACAAGCTAACAAACAAATTCATTATTTCAACGAAACGACCATCGAACTTTTTTATGGTTGTTCTTTTTTTTAGTGGTTGTTCTGAATATCAAAAGACAATGAAATCGATGTTGCACAATCAAATTCTCTACAATAAAAATTTCTAACAATAAATCACAATCATTTATCTAAATATTGAATTAATTTCACTAATCAAACAATTTTAAAGGAAATCAATAACTGAAAATTTGATAAATATATTACCTGTCCAACATTCTCACCGAACCCCGGAGGTGGGGATGGCAGCGGCGACAAAGCCGACGGCAGCATCAAAGGCGACGATGATGAAAGGCACGACTCCGACATGGGGAAATGGGGAAACCGTTTCGAAGTTGAGTGAAAATGGGGAAATAGGGTTCGCGGTTTAAGCAGGAGAGGAGGAGCACAATTAAGTAATGTTCCTAGTACCACCAAACCTCCCTAATAACACTACCCCTCAAAAATCAACACCCAACAACAACCAAAATCTCAGACCACGCAAAGAATGCTCTCTCAAAACTTTTCACAAACACCTTGTGTGCATAAAAGGTGGTCTCACAATTCAAGCACCAAGTAAATAGTAAAATCTTCCCTTGTTGCACAAAGCCAAATTGAAGCACAAATCCCAACTTTAAACCGTTCAAAACTTCAAGAGTGACTAGACGGACAACTTACTTGAAGAGCCCTAAACCACACCAAACCCTAACACTTGAAATCTTGTTGAAATGCCACCAAAAGTTAAAACCACGATTTGAACTTGATGATAGGTAAGGATAGTGTGGATGAGAGCGTGATTAGGTTCAAATTCCAGAGAGAATGGGGCGGAGGAGGATTTCACTCGGACAGGAAGGTGTGGGGGAAGGAGTATGAGAGAATAAGGGTAATGTTTGGAATGTTGCCTCTGCTTCACTCCCAAGTGCCCCCCTTGTTTTTTTTCAAAGCTTTTATTTTAAATGATTTTATTATTAAAAAAATTATTAATTATACAGTCAACATTTTTTTAATTTAGAAAAAAGAAATAGGAAAGTCATTTTCCTAATTTGTGTTTTGTATTAAGTCATTTTAGTAAATTTCTAACTTCGGACCTCTTATTCTAAAACTATATTTGTTCACTAATACATCTTAAAAGCTCAAGGTATAAGTGGATCAATAATAATTTTATATTTTTTAAAAAATTGAGTTAGTAAGTCTCACATGGTGTAACAATCCACTTCCAACGGACTTGTAGGTTCATTCAACTTGCTTTATACTTTCATTTTCAACAAGGGAGCAAACCTACTATTTTTAGTAGGATAAACATTAAAATTCTTTAGGTAAATTTTACTTTTCTCTCGAACTCTTAGACCTCTATCAAAAAAATGTCTTTCAAACTTCAATTTGTAGCATTCATTTTTCTCGAATTTGAAGATTTAGCGATTTCCCCTTTCAGTTGAAATTTTGACCAAAAAACACGTGTCACTCATTAGTAATGTGGATTAGGGATATTAAATGTGAAGTACAAAGTTATCCTCATAATTAGGTTAAAATAAGTAATTGACACTAAATGAGCAATTAACCCTTAGCATTATATTAAAAAATAGCTTTGCTATTCAAATGTAAATAACTTTAACTCACGAGTTTAGCACTACATTGACAATGCTCTAAAAATAACACTATGCATTAAAAGCACAAGATAGTATAACATATCAAATTTGCATTTTCATACTATCTTTTGACAAATATGACATTAGATTGCCATATATCTGTAACACATAAGAAATGGGGGGGGGGGGGGGGGGGGGAGGAATCATTGTGCACTTGTTTTTGTCAAAACAATCTAAAGAAATCAGTTTTTCTTTTTTCCTTTTTTTTTTAGTCCTTCGTCTTTTTATTTATTATTTTTTGATTTTCGGTCTAAGATTTTTTTTTTCATTTTAGTTATTCTTTTTCACATTGATCTTTTTTTTTTTTTCCTCAATTTAGTCCTTTTATCTTTTTAATCTTTTGCTCGAATGACACTTTTACAGTGCCTTCGTTCACACTTATTAGGTTATCACATGTTTTTTTTTTTTTCCTTTCGTACTATTCAACTTATTCAACTAATATATAATGGAGATGTTCTTAAAGAAAGCATCAACTCAATCTCACAAAAATGGCATATTCATGACAATATTCCTTTTTCAAGACAAAAAGATATTTTTGAGATTGAATCCTCGACCCAATGATTATAGAAGAAACTTTACACATTTCCATTTAAAGTGAAAGAAGTCTTGGACTTTGTCATTTGCTTAAATGGGCCCCATGGCCCATATACTCATTGGGCTCCACCTTTCTTCCAAACTCCATGCAAACGCTCCAGATCCAACACCCCATTTTAAAATGAAAAAAAAAAAAAAAGGGGCGAAAGTTGTTTAAAAAAAAAACCATTAAAATAAACATATTTGTGTTTTTTTTTTTTCCTATTTTAATACTAGTTTAGGTTTTTTTAACCATCTAATGACCATCCATATTTATCTAATTAGATATTAAAAAATTGAGAGCGTTTGGAAGATATTTAGAAGGAAACATTTGAATAAAAGCATAGTAGAAAAACATCTAAATGATCAAAATATCATTTAGTAACGTATAGAATTTTGCCAAGTTGTAGGTGACGATATTTTTTTTTTATTAATAAATGATGATCATAAAAATCAGTAAATACACTAAAACATCTCAATTAGGTTGGCACCTGTATAATATCTTCATCCCTTTTTCAGGTCACATAAATTTTATTGAAGAATAGAAAAATAATAAACCAAAGTATGATAATATTTTGTAACATTTCATATTATTTAAATGTTGATTCGTAAATGTTCATTTGAAATGTTAGGAAGTGATTCTCTTAAATAGAAGGTGAAGTTATTTAATAACTACAGCAATTCTTCTGGGATGTGGTTTTTAAGTGACAACCTATAAAATTACAAATCACCCTAAAACTAAAATTATTATCACTAAAATAACAATCTATAGATGTAATTCTTGAGCAATTTTACAAATCACCCAAATAAAAATAAGAGAAAAAATTTAGAAAAAATAAAAAATAAAAAATTCTTTGTTTTCTCTCTCTTTCTTCTCTGTAGAAATAGACAAATAATAACACCAACGATCAATAACGAATAGAAAAAAAAAAGAAAGGCCCTACGCATGTGCTTTCTTTTCCTCCTCCTAATTCAAATTCTCATCTTCCCCCCAACGGCTATATTTCTCTTCTCTCTCTCTCTCTCTTCCCCTTCTCTCTCGCTCCTTTGTCTTCTGCTCCATTTCCAAACCCTCTCAGGCCTCAATCTCTCTCACATACGCCCCCTCTCTCTCCTCTCTCTTTCTCTCTCTAGAATTCGCAGTGCGAAGACTACAACCGCAGCGGCGATGAAGCACTTCATGCAGCCAAGAAACGCGATCTTGAGGGAGACGACGATGGAGCCTCCGGCGTCGTCGTCGCCAAACCCTAGCGCAGCAAAACCGCGGCCGTCGCGGAAGCAGAAAGCCTCCAAGGAGAACGCTCCTCCTCCGTCGGATCCGAACTCGTTGACCCCCGCTCCGACGAAGGCCTCGCCGGCGATCTCCGCCGCCAAGTTGAAGAGCCCGCTCCCGCCGCGACCGCCGTCATCGAACCCTCTCAAGAGGAAGCTCACCATGGAGACGGTTCCCGAGAACTCCGTAATTGGAACCTGTGAATCTGGTGTACAGGTATGGAGTGACTTTTTTTCGTTTAGCTGTGGAAGGAAAAGTGAAGTTCATGTTTGGATCTGGAGAGTGAAATTAGGGTTAGATTTGAAATTAGTTGACACTAAAAGAGGGGATTTTCCCCCCCCTAAATCGTATGCAACAGATGATTTTGGAGTGAGTTTTTCTGGTTAGCTGCGGAGGGAAATGAAAATTTGAAATTTGATGTTTCGAAAACAAAAAATCGTATTCAGTAACTTATTTCTTCAAAGAAATTTAGTCATGTTTTATATTTGTAGCTGAAATTCAATTTTACAAATTCGTTAGGATCCAAAAAAGATATATTTGCTGTATTAGTCCATGAAACTAGTACATGCTGATGTAAATCCATGACATAACAGTTTATATTTACTCGAAATGCTAATCACTATCCGTTCTTCCTATCGTTATTTGGTTTTCGAAGGGAATGAAAAAAGAATTCTCACATTTCCAATAAATAGCTTTGTGTGCAGCTGCTTTGTTTAAAACCAATTTTGAAACTAATTGAAGTTTCATCATTATTAAATTTCCAATCATGGATTTTCTAGGTAGTAGTGCGAATGAGGCCACCACGCAAAGACAATGATGAAGAAGAAATGATAGTTCAGAAAATTTCTAATGATTCTTTGACAATCAACGGGCAAACTTTCACTTTTGACTCGGTTTGCAGACACAGCGGCATCACAGGTATGTTCTTCGAGGCGATGTGGCTTTTCTCAGATTCTTATATGAATAGTTTTGATAAAATGATAAAGTTATTCAACTTTTTATTGCAGCTTGATATTTTCCAGCTTGTGGGAGCACCTCTCGTTGAAAATTGTATGGCAGGTTTCAACAGTTCCGTTTTTGCATATGGACAGGTATGGTGAATTTGCATTTGTTTTGCTCTGCTTTGTGATATATAACATATATAACATGTATGACAATTGATTGTTGTTAGACGGGAAGTGGAAAGACCTATACTATGTGGGGTCCAGCCAACGCATTGTTGGATGAAAACATATCTGGTGATCAACAAGGTTTAACCCCTCGAGTTTTTGAGCGTCTCTTTGCTCGGATAAATGAGGTAAGCTTATGTTGCCTTTGTATTGGTCTATGCATTGAATTTTACATCACACATCTGCTTCAAGCTCTCAGTGGAACTTCTCTCTTCAGGAGCAAATCAAGAATGCAGATAGACAGCTTAAGTATCAGTGTCATTGTTCTTTTCTTGAGGTAGATTGCTTGTTACTACTCTACTTATTTCAGTCTGATTTGCCTAACCTTTTAATTTCTTGCATTAACTTATACCTGATTTTTCAGATTTACAACGAACAAATTACAGATTTATTGGATCCTAATCAAAGAAATCTCCAGGTAAGAAGGATTATTTTACTTTCCTTTTTAGAATATCTTTATATAGGACGACTTACAAGGTCTTCTATCGACTTTTTTTCCCCCAGATAAGAGAAGATGTTAAATCAGGGATTTATGTTGAAAATCTTACTGAGGAGTGTGTACGGACAATGGCAGATGTAAAACAGCTTTTAATGAAGGTTTGCTTCAATAATGCTACTTGGACGGCAACTATAGTTTGGTTTGTTAAGCTTTGAAAATTTTCTTGAATAATCCTTAAAGAAAACTTGTCTTGCGTTGCCTCTAGAAGTTTGCCCTCAACCTTTTTTGAACAAACTGGTTGGCTCTCTCTACTCGAGCACCACATGGTTATGATTATTTTCCGCCTGCTTCTAATTTCGTAAATGAGTGTCTGGTTATTACATTCGGCTGCCCAAAAAAAAAAGGGAAAAAGAAAAAAAAAAACATTGCATTCAAATAGTTGCGTTTAAGATTCTTCTGTTACATTGAGAACATCTTATAGGTTACGTTTTAGTCAAGATATATGAGTGCATTTCACAACAACAAATTTAACTTTTTTTTTTTGGTTAGGATAACAAGAACAAAAGAAAATGCGAATTGCTAATGATATAAATCACTTATAAATGTGTTTCAATTTCTATCTCCAAATATTCAAAGAAAAATGAATATAAATAAGAAGTTGAAAAAAGTGGATAAGCACCATCAACATTATATTAGCTCCTACAAAAAAAGGAAAATAAGTAATTTGTAAGGCCCTGCATATGGAACATATTGAAGGAAACATCAAGATTATGTTCGATACAAAGAAATGAAATTGTGAAGATATAATGCAAATCTAGCTTGCAGTCTATCCTACTAATGGAGATTTTCTTTTTTTATCTAGTGCGCTTTTTAGCATTTTATGACTAATCAGTTTACCTTTGCACTCTAATTTGTCATATTTTTCAAACATGCTTCCAAAATAATTACGTATCTCTTTTATTGAAATTTCTTGTATAGTAAATCAGATAATGGATGACAAGCTATGCATCACGACTAACTTGTTTACATGCATCTCATTACATCTACCAAATGCACTTGCAGGGACTATCAAACAGGAGGACAGGTGCAACTAGCATCAATTCTGAGAGTTCCCGTTCACACACTGTTTTCACTTGTGTTCTTGAATCCCGGTGCAAGGTATAGCCATCCTCGATTGGTGCTTTTCTACTGCTATCAGTTGTTATTTTAAATATTCAACAACCCAATTTTACTTTCCTGTTTTAGCTGTTAAAACATGCATCATACGTAGAACTCTTTGTCCACTTTTCTATCAAAAACTCTTTCCCCACTTGATAATAGCTAACGTGGTTACCCACTTGCATCTCCAAGTAGTTTACAGGGTTTCAAACAATAAAACAATTATACACGAACAAATATGAAAACGTTCTACACCTCTAACCACGTTCTTAAAATAATATGAATTAAACATTTAAGTAACGAATAATGATATATACATCCTACTAATATTTTCCTATTATATACTTCATATTTGACTGATAGAGAACTTTAAGTATTCTGTCCTTTTTGTTCTTTAGAGCACAGATGGTATGAGCAGCTTCAAAACCAGCAGAATAAATCTAGTTGATTTAGCGGGGTCGGAGCGACAAAAACTAACAGGTGCAGCCGGAGAACGCTTAAAGAAGCTGGAAATATCAATAGATCACTCTCACAGCTTGGGTACGCATCCGTCTATCTTCTTGTGTAACTAAGTTCAGCGCAAATGTGCAGGTTATTATGAACAATTTATAATAGAAGTGATTTGAGTTATTGTTCACTTATGACATTTCTTTATCAAATTTTTTCATAGCACCGAACAAATAGGGGTCTCCAGCTTGATATAAATATTAAGATTGTTGCTATAAATATATTATAAAAGATTGTTGCTATAAATATTAATTACTAGTTAGTCAATGCTACATGTGGATTCGGTTTATTTTACGATCTTCGAATTATTTGCCAATCTTTGGATTATCATTAATAGCATGAGACGCTGTTGCTTCAATGCATCACTTTGCAAACAGTTTAAGAGTTAAATAACAACAATCCAGTGTATGTCAATAATAATCATTAAAAAAAAAGAAGAACAAACGTTGTTTTTATTTCTGTTATACAGGACAGTTAATTTTGTTAATTACGATTTTCTTTTAGGCTTGAATACAATCTACAAATGCCTTTATGTCTGTATATAACGCCAATGTGTCAAGAGACGGTAGTTTTAGTCATGTGCTAATTGCAGTCACTTACTGTTGCAGGAATTTGATAAACATTCTTGCTGAAATTTCCCAAACAGGAAAGCAAAGGCATATCCCCTATAGAGATTCCAGATTGACATTTTTATTGCAGGAATCCCTTGGCGGAAATGCCAAACTAGCAATGGTCTGTGCCATATCTCCAGCACAAAGGTAAAAATGCAGAACACTTATTTCCTTACTGCATCCATTTTTGTTCTCCTCCTTGACCCTCGTGCAATGGAAATTCATCTCTTGTACATCTTGCAGTTGTAAGAGTGAGACTTTCAGTACGTTGAGATTTGCACAACGTGCTAAGGCTATCAAGAACAAGGCAGTTGTAAATGAAGTTATGGAGGATGATGTAAATCACTTGCGTGACGTAATACGACAGCTACGGGTACACTCTTGTTTCCATTTAAATCCGTTGTTTTTGAGCAATAAATTAAAAATCGAACATTTGGATTTGACTTTTAGTGGATAAACTCAATAGGATGAACTGCATCGAATTAAGGCGAATGGTATCAACCCAGTTGAATCTAATGGAGGTCACTCAGCAGCATGGATCCGCAGAAGTTTGCACCTATTAAGGTCTAGCCTTAATCATCCAAGGGTGTTACCTCATGTTGATGATGATGGAGATGAGGAGATGGAGATTGATGAGGAAGCTGTTGAAAATCTCTGCATTCAAGTGGAGAAGCAAGCAGCTGCAAGTGAAGATAGTGCCATCACTGATTTGAGCAAAGTAGAAAGAGATGTGTCAGATTCACAACTTGTGCACTCTGAATTAAGAAGTTCAAATGATCCTCAACATTGTACGTCTGGAGGAGAATGTACTAAAGAACAAGATTTCGAGGACACAGATGTCAAGATGGAAGAAGGAATATCAGAACAAGATGAGGCCATGATTGTTAATTATGATGAATCTGTCGTAGAAAACACAGATGTTTCTAATGGTAATTTGCGAAATTCTCATGATGACCCCAAGGACAATGATCAAGAAACTGGCTTCCTTGATCAGAACACCTCCGGAGTGTCTCTCGTGGACAACAATACTCTAAGCTCTTCTTCAGATAAAATGTTAAATGAAGAACCAGAAAGTAAAACGGTAAAGGATGATCATTACTCTGTTAGTGAAGATCCCACGCCAGTTGAAGAAAAATGCAACGAGTCCCCGAACAGGTCAATGAATTTTGCATCTTCGAGTCTTACAATAGTTCCATGCGAGGTCTCTCCAGTTCTTAAATCTCCAACTCCAAGCATTTCGCCAAAAACCAACAGCAGCAGGAAAAGTTTGAGGACTTCATCTATGCTAACTGCGTCTCAAAAGAATCCAATGGATAAGATTGGGTTGATCCAAGAGGCGGTGAAAATTCTTTTGCAAAATCCGTGAAAGGAAGCTCTTTTAATGCTCTGTCTACTCAAACGAGTAAGAGCTTTCTTGGTCCAACTGAACATTTAGCAGCAAGCATCCGACATGGTCTTGAAATTATTGATACCCACCAACAGAGTTCAGCTTTCCGGAGGTCGGCATTTAGGTTTTCATATAAACCTGCAGAATCTAAGATTGTTTTGCCATTTTCTAAAGTTGATATTGGCATACAAACCAGTCATGACATACAACCAGAAGAGTCGTTGCAATTTACCTGCAGTAGTTGCAAGAGCAAAATGCAGCTAGAGACCAAAGAGGTCAACGGTTCAGACCTGCAGTTAGTACCTGCTGATGGCTTTGAGGACACTGATAAATTGAAGATTCAAGTTCCTAAAGTAAGTTCAGCGGCATCAGCTCATATTCTTGGGATTTATATTCTTGCAAAGATTTATAACATTTTTTGTTTTTCTGATTTTAATCTTCTACACAGGCTGTGGAAAAGGTCTTGGCAGGGGCTATCAGGAGAGAAATGGCCCTAGAATATTTATGTGCCAAGCATAATGCTGAGATAGTGCAGCTTAACCGTTTGGTATGTCTCTTCAAGGTTGCTTACATCCAAGCACGTTACGTATTTCACTTTGATGATATATATGATGGCTCTTCCCATAATATATTTGCAGGTCCAACAGTACAAGCATGAAAGAGAATGCAATTCCATACTTGCACAGACAAGGGAGGATAAGATTCTTCGTCTTGAAAGCCTTATGGATGGTATTTTACCCACTGAGGACTTCATGGAGGTAGAGTTTGTCTCCCTTAAACATGAGCACAAGGTATGGTTGATACAAATATTTCTTGCATATGTATATATATTTATATCTATATATATAAATATCTCAAGCATCTAGCTTACCAATGATTTACAGCTTTTGAAGGAGAAATATGAGAATCATCCAGAAGTGTTAAGGACGAAAATTGAGTTGAAGAGAGTTCAAGATGAACTTGAAAACTTGCGGAACTTTTGTGACATGGGAGAGAGGGAAGTGCTATTGGAAGAGATACAAGACTTAAGAAGCCAACTTCAGTTCTATGTAGACTCATCATCATCATCTCGAAAGCGAAATCCTGTACTACAGTTGGCCTACTCATGTGACCCGAGTGTGGCCCCTCCTCTTAGTAAAATTTTGGAGTCAAAGCAGGAAAGCGCTGAAGACAAATTTGAACAAGAAAGAAGGCGCTGGACCGAGGCAGAAAGTAAGTGGATTTCTCTTTCCGAGGAACTGAGGATTGAACTCGAGGCTAGCAGATCACAGGCCGAAAAGAGGGAACGGGAACTAGAAACTGAAAGGAAATGTGCAGAAGAACTTCAGGAAGCATTGCAGCTGGCCATGGAGGGCCAATCACGTATGCTGGAACAGTATGCTGATTTGGAAGAGAAGCATATGCAACTTCTCGCAAGGCATAGAAAGATACGGGAAGGAATGGAGGATGTCAAGAAAGCAGCTGCTAAAGCTGGAGTTCGGGGTGCAGAGTCCAAATTTATAAATGCGCTTGCCGCTGAAATTTCGGCATTAAAAGTGGAAAGAGAAAGAGAAAGAAGGTACCTTAGAGATGAGAACAAAGGTCTTCAGGCCCAACTGAGGGACACTGCTGAAGCTGTTCAGGCTGCGGGTGAATTACTTGTCCGGCTCAAAGAAGCGGAAGAGGCTGTTGCAACTGCCCAGGTGAGTTCAACATCACTTCTGTTTTTTTCTCTAGTAACATGTCAGTCTTCTACATTTTTTATGTTGTTGAATTTTTCCTAAACAGTTCAAATGTCAGTTTTTTTTTGTAAAACTGTCTGTCTTTATTCCCAAAAAAAAAAAAAAAAGAATGTGATTATTGAATTATCTCATTAAGTTTTCGAACAAAACTATTTAAGCTACACTTTTATGCTTAGTTGGCGTAACAAAAAGTGATAAAATCTTTATAGAAAAACCGTAAGTTTGAATGATCGTGGTGCATGGTTTTGCTGAAATTTTTTAGTGGAGCTGATATTTAAACAAAAGTCTAATTATTTGTGATGAATGTCCTTTTATCTTTCTTAAATTTGTAATAAAAACCGTCTTAACTCTTATCTTTCTAAAGTTTCCTTTGTCTTAATGAATTCCATAAACCTAAATGTTTTAGCTGAAGAATTTTGTGAGTAGCTATTTGCTTCTAACATCTGTGACCACCTTGAACATTTTATTTCATAACCACCGAAATTGTACGAATATCTCTCATTCTCTCTATATGTTTCAATTTTTCTTTTCCCCACTTTCTTGTCGTCTCACGTCCACTTCCTAAGCATTTTTTAACACTCTTCTGATGATTTGCAGAAGCAAGCTTTTGAGGCAACGCAAGAAACCGAGAAAGCCTATAAGCAGATGGACAAATTGAAGAAAAAACATGAGAAAGAGATAAGCACTCTTAATGATCTTCTTGCCGAGTCTCGTTTACCTAAAGAGGCAATAAGGCCTGCTTTTGATAATGATATGGCAAAATACGAGGCAGCGGAGCCCTATGATGATGCAAGTGATCAGAAATGGAGAGAGGAATTTGAACCGTTCTATAACGGTGAAGATGGTGAGTTACCAAAACTTGCGGAGCCCTCTTCATGGTTCTCCGGTTACGATCGATGCAACATATAAGGAAATGTAGAGAAAAAAAAAAAGTGTATGCTAAACTACTAGTTTATGTCAAATAGCTTGTTGGTAAACTAATAGTTGTAGGTTTTGCCAGTCAATCTGGTATGTTATACTATTACCGTTTCCGTAGTTCTTTCGATGTATTTTGTACTAAAATTCATATTCTTTCACTAGAATTGATTTAATGGTTGTGTATTATTTTGTACCATTTGAACTTCTCCCGCCCTCTAGCTTCAATCGCATACTCATTTGTAAAATTCCCTCTACTTTTAATTTAGAAATATCAAAATGTGAATGGAAGGAAAATTATCAAAATAGGACATGAGAGTTACAACGAAATGGACATTGGATATGGTGGACCCCCGTGCATTGTTGCGGAGACAATGAACTCTTGGGATGATTTTAAGAAGAAGAAGAGAAAAAGAAACAAATATTTTTTGAAGGAGAAAGGGGCAATTAATAATTAATGTCTTGAAGCTTAGATTCATTTATTTGTTTGGTTTGAGTGTCCAGAAGATAGGGGGCAATCTTCAATTGGATCAGAGATGTGTGTCCATAGCTATGTGTTGAATGGGAGGCAAAAGCAAACAGTCCACAAGTTTAGTTTTCTATATTTTATATATATATATATATATATATATATTTTTTTTTTTTTTTTTCCTTCACTTGGCAGACTCCTGATAGAGTTGGGAGTCTATCTTTTGTTGGAGACCATAACACAAGAAGCTTGTGGCATTGTCTTCTCTGACATGAATCTAACCCTACCAGTGGACCATTCCAATTTCAGGGGCACTTTACTGTGTCTTGGGATAGAAGGAAACAGGTAGGCCTCTCAACCCCAACCATTCATGGCCCAATTGGAAAAAGAAATCTACATGAAAATTATATAATATATATATACATATATATATTCAATCAATTTCATTTCTGGTCCATGAATTATAGGTTCAATCCCATTTCAGTCTCAGAACTTTAAAACACCTCAGAACCAGTCCTCAAACTATCAATCTTGTTCCATGAGAATCCTTCCCTCTAGAACACTAGTGTCCTAATATTAAAAAGACAAAATTAACATTGAATTAAAATGCACTTCATGTGGTAATTACCGACCAAATTTTAGTAGTGTTTGGAGCATAGAACTGTCATGGGATAAATTAATAATTCGAGAACTAGTTTCAGGACATTTTAAATTTAGGAACTAAAATGGAATTAAACATATGATTTAGGGACCAAAAATGAAATTAAACCTAAAGTATTTTATAGAATTGTTTTTTTTTTTTTCTTTTCTTTTCTTTTGGGGTTGTTTTTTAAGAATATATAAGAAGCAAGGAAGCCATCAGAATTTAAAGGCAAATTGGTTTGAAATTGACATCTAAGATTTTTGAAGCCATGAGATTGGAAGAAGGAAGAAAACAATTTGAAAATCAGAGGCTCTCATTCAAATGTGGCCCACAAGGGGGGAACAAAGTGTGGGTTGGAATAAAATCGAGTCTAAATCTAACTAGTTTGTTTTCTTCAATTGGTCATTTCTTTTTCCATTTTCTGGACCATCTTTTTTGTTTCTAAGATTATCCCAAATTTCTTTACATACCCTAACAAGCTTCTAACCTCTTAAATTCACACTTGATAAGTAGGTAATTGTCTTATCAAATGTATTTTAAGATTTTGGGTGAGTAATGGTCTTGTTTATTTTTGGTATAATTTATCTCACATGCTCTCTTAGTTTATCTTATCATGAAAACTAAATTTATGACAGGGAGAAATTATAAAAGCTCAAGTAATTAGGATGAGATTTGTACTGATCCAAGTCCCACATGCATGAAGTCTTTTCAAATTGGTTAACCAAAAATCTCCCTTTGAAAATAGAGAGAGAGAGAGAGAGAGAGGGGTTTAATAGTTTTTTTGATAATCTAGAAAAATGATCAGTAGTGTCTTCACACTTCCGGACCAGCGCCATTTTAAAAATATACTGGTTTCACAGGTGGAACAGAAGAATGACATGTCCATGCTTTATCGCCTAATATCAAGAGAGTCCAAAGTCACTACTAATATCCAATCCAACTTAACAGGCCGTTGAAAAGATATAATTACTATCTCATAATAGATAATTAGATTCAATTCTTAGATATTAGGCAAGAGAGCTAGGCCCTTTAATTGTTCAGACAACAACACAAGTTTACTTTCTCTTCACTCAAAGATTGTATGTAAAAACTAGTACTTTACTTTACCTTGGTGGTAAAACAAAATGATAATCCAACAAATTGTATCATATCATATTATCATCACACCGCAACATAAAAAGTCCACATACCAACCGAAGTAAAAGCAAAATGCTTATTGAATTGAAAGACAAAGACATAAAGGGAGAGTGTGGTGTTATAGGTGGACCTTTGATAGAAAATTTGACAGCCTGGTAAAATGGACCCTCCCCGAATGATAATCGACTATTACCCCACAAATGCAAAACACATTCCATCGAACTT
Source organism: Ficus carica (assembly GCA_009761775.1). NCBI lineage: Eukaryota > Viridiplantae > Streptophyta > Magnoliopsida > Rosales > Moraceae > Ficus > Ficus carica. The sequence goes on from CM019746.1 coordinate 12,610,519, forward strand.
TCTTAGTCACACTCCCTATTTGCAGGCCCATATATATATATATATATATGTGTGTGTGTGTGTGTGTGTATGTATAGATATATATCTTTATATATAAACTTTTGGTTCTCAGCTTAATTTCATTACAAGTGTTGTAGACACCTAGTTCTTTTAGTTTTTTTTTTTTTTATTTTTTTTACCATGCAATAATGTCCTAATCTTGGTGAAAGTTAAATTTGGTCCCTTTCTTTCTTTGTAATCAATAATGATAAGAGGCTTTATTGTTAGTCAACCAGATCTATTAGTGCTTTGCTTTATCAAATTAACTATTCCAAAAAAGAATTGACTTTATCAAAAAATTTGACAGAGAATTCAAGTTGGTACATTTAGGTTGGACTTAGAAATATATATTGGTAAAATTAAGTTGATATGAGTAAAATTGAAAAAACGGTACGTCTAAATTTAGCAAAGAATGTTTTGAATTGTTCCTGCTTATGTTAAAAGTGATGCAGTGAACTTGATGCAATCAAAATGAAGAAATTCTGGTAGAGATTGGTCCAATCATTTTCCATTGAAGATGTGAAAATTCTTGTTATCAAATTATTTATTATTATTTTTTTTTAATTTAAGAACTCTGCTTCTTATGAGATATAAAATTACTATTAACTTATATCTGTAACCATTTATTATCAAATTTCAACTAGCATATGCTCTTGCAATTTACAAACTATGGTTATTTAATTAGAGGACATTTTTTGGTCTTTTTTAACATTACTAATCCTAAATTATGTGTGTTAATCAAAACCTCCAAAGATGATACAAGCTGAATGATTATCTTCTTTATTTATCCACCATTTTTTTCCTAATTGATTAATCTAGAAAGTTATCCAAATTAATCAATCAATTCTGGTATATTCAATTTTTATTTATTTTTCAACTATGGATGAAATATATACATACACATACATATATATATATATGTATGTATTTAGATTGGTTTTGAACGTTGAAAGTAATGCCAATTCTTACTAGGAGAGAGTAAGAGCAATGAAAGAACGATGCCTTATCAGCCATGTTTATTTGTCTACAATAAGTGATGAGATAATCGGTTAATTGAATTATTTGCTTAAATGTCATTGTCCATGTGATACTCAAGATCCATAGAAAGTACCTAACAGCAATTTGGCATAAATTAAAGGATATTAAGGCAAACTATTATCTTATTGGGTTGCTTTAGAATTATATCATCTGGATTACATTTTAAAGTGCTAAAATCTTTGCATTTGACCTTTAATCAAATACAAGATCTCCAAAAAAAAAAAAAAATATATTATATATCCCGTTAGGTAGCCTACTGTCACATGTCATATATATCATATAAATATATATATATATAAGGACAGAGTCACTCATGATTGAGTAAGAGCTTCCGACCACAATGAATTTTTCTTTTTTTCCAATTCTAATTTTAAAAACCATACATTTTTCTTATTTTGCCTCCACTAAAAATTGATTATCCTAAATACTTTTTTCTAAATACTTTATCCTTTAATATATGTTCTCATGAAATAGTAAACTGTCTCCACTCCTATGAAGGTTAATATATGTATAAAGCTGTTGATCATGAATTACGAAAAAATGAGGAGGTTCATCATTAATTCATGCATGGGACATAGACCATGCAGCTCAAATTTCTACTACCGATCTGATAGAACAGTATGTAAGTTTCTATCTTACCAGGAAGAAAAAGAAAAAGAAAAAGAAAAAAGTCTGACATCCATTATTAACACGTGTGAATTTTTATTCAAATCTCGTTATAAATGATAAAGGAAAAAGATACATACAATTCAATTCCTAGAGATTTTATGGTTGGAAATATACCTAGTGGTAGAAAATGGTCTTGTGTAAGTTCATGTCTCAATTCATAAACTTTCAAAAAGATCTACATATCCAAGAACTTTTACATAATATTGTAAAAACTTGACAACTCAGAAAATTAGTGTCTATTTCGCATAATTTTTTACTTTAATTTTTAATTAGAAGTAGAAGAGAAATAAAAAATGTGGTATTTCAAAAAGTATTTAAAATAATATTTTTTCAAGAAAAATACTCGAATAACATAAATTTAAATATCATTAACACTGGACTAATATGACACAAAATTAAATTAAAATTAACTAAAATGTGTGTCTTTTTAGTCAAGAATGTGGATTTCACGTGATGTTGGTCAATAGGTGGAAAAAATGTGGTTATTTAGATAATTTAAATAACTTAGTGGGTCAAAATTATTTTTAAATTTTCTAATAAGCAATAAATATGTTAGGATGAAATTTATAATGCCTTATTGGAACTTTGAAACTAGATTCAAGTTTGAAAGTCTATTCAGAAGATATTTTTTTTTTATAAATTAATTTTATAACTTTAACTAAAAGCTCTTCTAGAGAGTCAAAACTCTTCTTATAGCACTTCCAAAATGAACTTTTAAACCCAAAAATCCTTGTAAACATGTCCTTACTATCATAAATGGGGGCTGGGGCAGAGCCACTCATAACAGAGTGGGGGCTTTCTCCTCCCAATAAACTTTGCTTTTAATTAATTTTATCTTTAAAATTTATATTTTTCTCATTTTGTCATTGCTAAAAATCGATTATTCTTGTATAAGTCTCCTTAAAATTTTTATCTTTTAATGTACATTCTTATTAATATAATATATTGACTCCACCGCTTGAAGGATTTATTTATTTATTTCTTTTTTTCTTTTTCTCATAGCCTGCTAAAGAAATTTCCCATAATGAAAGATAACTCAAAAGAAAATGTTTCCTATCCACGTTGGATAAAATGTCTTTGTCACACAGCACATGGCAACTGAAATGACTGAACTTTAAAAGGAAAAGAAATTGATCAAAAATCCTCTTCTTTATGTAGTGAAAGAGTTGTTCTGAATCACCTCAATCAATTCAATCCCTTTGCTATTCTTTGGGGCAACGTGGGCATGTCACTCTTCTCTATATGTTTGTACAACGCTAAGATGATGCAAACATTTGGGTTGAATTTGAAAAGTAAATACTACGTGAAAAAATCAAATTGATGTACTTTTTTTGTTTTAATTTAATATAATTTGACAGTTAAAAATTATATCAAGAGTATATACATTTTCATATCATATAATAAAATTATTCAAATTAAAGAATGGAAAGCAAGGTAGGTACTTTAATTGGATTTGGTATACGATTTTTCATTGACGTAACTGAACTCTAACCTGGTTGTACAACTTTAACTGCCTTTTTTAATAAGAAAGGACTGCCAGACTATTTTCTGTTTAGTTTCCTCTTCTTCTTTTTTTCTTTTTTTCATTTTTCATTTTTCATTTTTCCTACTTGAAAGGTCCAAATTAACTTAGGCAAAAATGAAAAAGAGATTCATGGAACCAAACTCATTTAATGCTTTTTATTAGAAAAGAAAAAAAAGGAGCTTGGGAAGTTCACTCGAGACTTAAAAACAAAAAGCATAAAAAGAATAAATTAATTCTATCACTGCCATATGCAGCTTTATATTTAAGCAAGTCCCAATTTAATTTCTTTATTTTTTTTTCTTTTGTATTGAAATAAATGAGCAGCCTAGAAGGAAAATCCTTATAACTGCCTTTCAGTTAGTTTTACATATTAATGAGATATATATACAGGAAAACCAACATAATATTTTATATTTTATAAATATCAGTTGATTTATATATAATTTTTTATTTTCAATCTTGTAACATGAATATTTAAACTATTGGTACAAAAAATAAGTATTATTAAAAAAATATTACATTAAAATTAGCCAGTTATTACAATAGTGCATAAAAAAAAATTACAAGTGTTGTATGTAAAGATATCTCATGGGAGCTTCCTGTGTATGTATATATGCATATATTTTGAATGGACAGATTCAGTGGAAGAAAAGGGGGATGGTGCAGATTACTCTTTTAGTGGTGTTTGGAAATTTGGATTTTTATTTTTATTTTTATTTTTTTTTTAGGAAATGGAAATTTGGATTTTGCTGACATTCTTTCATGGAAACTTTTTCATTCTCTCTTTACAAAGGGGTATCAAATCTACACCTGAACTCCACAAAACTTTTATTCTTCCACTTATCCATATATTTCTTTTTCTTTTTCTTTCCAACAAATCTGTCTCAACTGGTTGGCAATGTAAAAGCTCTTTGATTCCTCAGCCAAGTCAGAAGAACTTATTAATTTCTGCCAACTATTAACTTCTGCCAACCTGGGTCTTTGATGCTCTTTTCAAATTCTATATCAAAATTCCCATTTTCCAACTTGCAAAAAGGGCAGGGGAAAAAAAACAAAAAAACAAAACAAAAAAACGAAACTTTATTCACCAGATTATCTCCCATAATCTGTGTTTCTTAATGTGAACTCTGATCGAAACCACATTAAAAATATATATATATATATATATCAAAATTGATAAAATTTGATATATACTTGTAAAATATGTTTTATCACCCAATTAAAAAATTATCTAAAAAGAAAATAAAGGCAAATTCTGCAGTAGGACATCAAAATCTACCCTATAGATTATAGAACTTTATTTTTAGATGATGGGAACTCAAATATGTATCAAAACCTATTAGTTTTACATACTCGTTTATTTTAAAGTGATTTCGATCATATTTAATATTTAAAACAAATAGACTATCAATAGAGTATCTTGACAAAAAAAAAAAAAAAAAAAAACCCAATGGAAAGAGAAGGAAAAGAAAAAAAAAAGTTTGCTGAGATTTTCTTGCACAGTACAATTTCTTTGGATTCCAGCTCAAAAACATTAAACAAAAGAAGTAGAAGAAGAAAAAATTTCTCACTCTTTTTTTTCTTTATTCTATCCGTTTTTGTTTAAATAATTTTTTTTTTTTTTCCTTTTTGGTAGAACACAAATCATTCTTAATCATCAATTGGACTTAAGAGACCAATTGTCCCCACTTAACAGCTGGTTTCCAGTACATATATATGTGTATATATATTACATGTATATCTGTTAAACCACAAGTTACGCGATTTAACGTAAGATAATATATCACTCTTTTTGTGGGCCCCACACTCTCAAAATTTTTTCCAGCTAAACTTGATAGCAACTTCGACCATGTCCTTTTCATTTTACTATTTATTAACACCATTTTTGGTTGCCAAAAAAATCAAAAAGAAAAAGAGACAAGGACATTCATCAACCATTGGAGCTCCAAAAGGTTGTTTTTTGCAAATTGCTTTTTTCATCTCTTTTCTTCCACTTTCCCGGCAAACAATCAAAAGTTAAAGAGCATATAAATCATCTCATGAAATATTAATTATAAACATTAAGGAGTCTCAATGAATTTCATCAGTGATAATATTTAAAATAGTAAGTTCATACACAAAAGTTGGATCAAAAGTTTACAAGAAAAAATTCCCTTCTTCTATCCAACTCTCCAACATTCTCTTTGTTAACATCTTAAATGTGAGAGTTTTACAGAACCTCTCTGGACATTTGTTTGCAAATTAGTCCTAAGATGTTAAAATGTGGAATTCTCTAAAGAATCCGTTAAAGAATGAATTGCCAATCGATTTTTTTTTTAGTTTCGAATAATCGACAATAAAAATGAAAGAAGAGAAACAGTTCTTCTTTCTCCAAGCTAATAATAATCAAGAGATTCACTCAAACTGGAATTTGATCTGTATGTACATAGGCCATTGGGATCCAGTGGAGGTCACGAATGAAACCCGAGAGAGTTAATGAGGTAATTATTGTAGCTCAATTTTCATTTGAGACGAAGCCATTGAGCCTGCACATGACAAAACTCTGGATTAGACATCCAAATTCCGAATCCACTAGATGAAAAAACGGCTAAAACACCGGATTTCGTAAAATTTTTTGTCTACCTTGGAAGTTTTGCTGCTGAATCTGACTAAAACCCATCTGAACCAAGCTTTGGAGATCGTCCTCAAAGAATGTAGGAACCTGGAAATTGAAATTTTGGAACCCTCTTAGAATGCGCAAAGGGAATACTAATTTGAACACTAATTTTCGGAGAATTTTGTTGTAGGGCATAAAAAACCATAAGATCATATTAGATTAAAAAAAGTTTGACAATGCGACATAAGTTGATAAAGATTTGATGGTTAAAAACTAGAATTCTCGACCAAGTTTGTTTTTGCTTTTTTCTTTTTTTCTTTTTTTCCCGTTACCTGTGGGCCAGATTCGGCAAACCCGTCCATGGCAGGCAATTGAATGCTTGGAGTTCTATGCAGTGTTTGAGCACTTAAAGGATTCACGGGGAATTGGGTCTCTGCAGCAGAAGAAATGGTATTATGCGATGGTGGCATTTGCTGGGGCTGATGATACCCGAACGGGAATGCAGGCATCGACGAAGAATCTAACGGGTAAAGGGCATGTGTCAAAGATCCACGAGGTTGAAAGATCTGCGGTATAAATGAAAATTTAAGTCAGTCAGTGCCAAACTCTGAGGAATCCCACAAACAAAAAGTTGTTGAAAAGACGGGAAACTTACATCCTTAGATAGAAGAGACTCCATGTTGAAATCCATCCTCGGATTGACAGTTGCCAACTTCATTGAAAGAAACTACGAAGAGAGAATTCCAATCAACACAAATTTAGCAAAGAAAATTAGGTGACTGAAACGACAAGAAAACGAATCATCGACTTTTTAATGCTTACGAATCTTTACCTCGACCTGGCGCTGCAATGACTGGACGTAGTTTATGATCTCATCTAGCATAACCGCTTTTCCAGTAACCTGAAACTCAAATCCGAAGCAAAATTCAGATACCGTTTTCAGATCATACTAATTCAACAAATTTAAGCCCCAAAATTGCACATTTTTTAAGCACCTTGTTGCAACCAGGGACGAGATCCTGCAAAAACTTCATCCTCTCGCTAATTTTCTCTCTTCTAACCTGCCAAAACAACAACAAAGATAAGACTGACATGTAAACGGAAACCGGACAAGTTCGTACTCGTTTCAAAAGAATGAAGCTAAATTTAGCAAATCCGTACTCTTTCAGCGAGACTATGGCTATCGGTAGCTTGTCCCCTTCTAGCTCTGACATGGATGTAGTCCTTTGGAGGCTCTGGAAGCTTTGAATTCTCCTTTTTTTGCTTCTGGTTTCCCTCTCCGGATTCTGCCTTTGCCTTTCCACCATTGTCCTTCTCATTCCCGGATGAAGAAGTTCCATCTTTCTTGCTTCTTTTCGCACTCGATTCATCATTCCCGCCTGCAGCCTGGAAAATAAAAAATTCATTCATTCATTAGCCCGCTAACCAAATTTCTCCACACAATTCACTTAGTTAGATCCTTCATCAAATTTCGACGTCTTTCAAAACCAGGAAACTGCCAAAAACCAGTTAGTTTCACAATTTGACAAGCGAATTTCAGTCGGAGAATTGTTCTTTTTACCTTGGCATCTTTAACAGATGAAGGGGTGGTTTCTTTGGCTTTTCCTCTGGAAATGGTCTTTCTTTTCTTGGCATTTGCATCATTCTCAACCTTACCACCCAATTCCCCACTTGGGATCTGATCAGACACCGAAGATCCCTCCCTCGAGTCGGCCAATTCGCCGTTCTCCGGCGTCGAAGGCCTCGAAACACGATTCCCCTTCTTCTCCGAATTTGGCGCCACCAATCCGCCAACTCTAGCTCCCGGACCACTGCTCAAACCTCTAGAGGCCCTCCCTGGATCAATTATTGGCATTGATCTGTACCCGAATTCGGCCTCATTCAACCCGAATTGCCCGTTTAGCCCGTTCACAAAGGAGGAAAACTTCGCAGCCCGCTCCGCAAAACCGGGATCGCCCGAAAAAGGCACCAGGCTCGGCGGGTTCTGGAAATAGCTCCCGGGGACGTTCAGCTTCGAGGGGTTGAGCTTCGGAGGGGAATTCAATGGCGTACCGTAGCAGGAAGTGTTTGTGCTGTTGTTGGTGGTTGTGTTGTAAGACTGCGGCGAAGGCGAAATCTCGCCGGAGTTAATGTTGTTGTTGTTTCTGCTGCAAATGTTTCCCAGCCTCCCAATCAGCTCCCTGATCATGGCGCCGTCGCCGTCGCCGGCGCCGGCGCAGGAATTGGTGGCCGCTGGGGACGAGACGATGGAGCTGAGGGCGGACTCAAATGGGTCGGAGACTTGGTGATGATCCATGGAGGAATTGTCCCAGTTCTGGGGCTTGAAGAAGCAGTCCTGAATTGGGTCTGAAGAAGATGAAGTTGGGTTCAGGTTTAGCTCGTTTGATTCGATTTCAATACAGTATTTGAAGGCTTCCATTTTTGTTTCTTGGTTTTTCTCTCTGCTTAAATTCCTTTCTCCAGTTTCAGACTTCAAATGAGATTTTCTTTTTTGTATGCTTGGTTCAGTGAGAATCAAGAAAGGGAAAATGGGAAGGAATATGGAATGAAATGATGGGTTTTTACTAGAGGTGGAAATGGTGCTTGAGATTCACTCAAAATGGGGTTTTATGAAAAGAGCAGGAGAGAGAAATTGAAAGAGTGGTGTGAGGAGAGAGAAAAGAAAAGGAAAAGTAGACAGAGAGAGAGAGAGAGTGAGATGAGAGGAAAGTGGAGGAAGCAGAAGAAAGATAAAGAAAGCGAAATGTCTGTTTGACCTTTATATAATATGATGATTAAAATTAATTTATTTTGTTTAATAAATAAATCGCACAAAATAAATATAATATAACATAATTTTCTTTTCTTTTTTTTTTCTGTGAATGGAATTGGATCACAGAAAAAAAAAAAAAAAAAAGGCTTTTGCAAAATAACTCCGTAATAGACGGATTGCAGTCTCCTCTGTTTATTTTATTTATCTTTTTTTTTTTTTTTTGAAAATATTGCACTAAAGTCTCTGTTTTCTCCCTCAAGTCTCAGCCATCAATTTTTCCAAAGAGGAAGAAAGAGGAGACGAAAAGTTGTATACTTTTTTTTTTTTTCTGACTCCTTCGTTGCTGGTTCTTGCTTTGTTTGGAAGTTGGGTTGAGTTATGAATGGGGATTATTGGCTTTTTTCTTCTTTTATTTTATTTTTTTTTCCTGATTTTTCTGATGCCAGAGACTGTGTTTGTTGTCATATTATAGTTTCTCTCTCTGTTCTTACGGTGTGGGGCTAATTACCAATGATTAATGCACAGAGGAAGAGAGAGCATGGGACATATTTATTTAATATTTACTGTTTTAAGTTTTAATTTTACTTGTCAGTGTTTCAGCAAAGAAAAAAATTTACTTGTCAGTGACCGGGAGAGACGGAGAGAGTTAAAAAAAAAAAAAAAGAAGGTCGATTTTTTGTCATTCTAGTTAGGTTTTTATTTTTTTAAATGATAATCTATCACTGATGTATTTGAGGGACTGTTTGGTGTGTAAGTTTGAGTTAAGATTTATAAGTTTAAATAGTAAATTTTATTGATTTTTCAGAAAAGATAAAAAACTTTTTAAGAAAAAGACAAAAATTTTTGAGAAAAAAGACAAAAAAAAATTTGAAATGAACATGTTGTCAAACAGGCCCTGAGTTTATCATTGATAGATCTATCATTCTAATTTGGTCCTTTTTTTTAATGATGGTATATAATGTATTAGAATTTCTCATTGATATATTAAGTTATTTATATTAATTACTGATTGATCATTAAATATGTCAGTGTTAAATAAGTAAATAGTTTATTATTGATGGATTATTATTATTATTATTATTTTTTTTTTTTTTTTTGCAAAACAAACAATTATTTTTTTCTAAATGAAAAAATTGAAACATTTATAATAGGGAGCTTTTGTAATAGGATCTCTTATTTGCACTATTGAAAAAAAAAATTATTTTAATCAATAGATTAATGTTTAAATAAATTAATATATAAGTGTACACATTGAAAATTTACAACACATAATACATAATTACTCCAATTATAAATTAAATTGATAAAAATTTATCTAAAAACTAAAACAATAATTTATATTGATAAAGCAAAATTAGATATCCTACCTTAAAAACTCTCTTATTCAAAGTGACTTAAAAAATGTTATTTTCCTATAAACCCCTTTATGTTTTCCTCCCTAAGTTGGTAGGACTTTTGGATCGTTGGGACCTTTTTTTTTTTTTTTTTTGGTTGTGGATCAGTGCGTGAATGCGACAGATCGAAAAAAATTATAAATTCATTTTGGCCGCTTGTCTTTGTTTTTCTTGTTATGTTTTCTCATGGTCACATATTATTTTGTTTCTCATTATACCTTTATTTTATTTTTAATTTGATCCACTACTTGAGTACTTTATGGGTCTTGGGTACTGGCAGGTAATATAATTTTGTGCAAAAGTAACATTAAGACTGCAATTTGTTTACCAAGTTTGAGTATATGATAATAGTCAAGTTCTCACTTTTAGTCAGTGATGAGATAGAAGAAAAATACATAAAAAATTAATGATAATTATACGTACAATTTTTACATGTTGTGTTCCAATGAATTCAACTCATATGTCATTTTATTTGCGTTCAATATTGTATCTCTCCAATAAATTCATCCCATACATTTAACTAACATAATCTTAATTTTATATATGTGATATAACATTTTTATTTAAAACTGGTATTTTTTTAATTGACGTTTTATGATATTATTGGAATGATGTAAAGGAGACATGAATAAAAGAACACGTGAGTCAAATGCGTGTCTCAATAATCTATCTAAACCCTAGTCATAGTAATTAAGAACATAGAATTGCAAACTATAAAACTTTCTTGGGGAAAATAGATGAGTGTGGCTAGAAAAGGATGTTGCATACAATGTATTTTATATAGTTAAAAGTCACTAGAATTAGGGTAAAGGACGAAATGTTTTCAACGAAATATTATAAATTCATAATTATTTTTTTCATGTATTTGTGCATGGACGAGATTCCAATAGTTTTATATATTTTTAGTAATCATCAGTGATAACCATTCAAATTATAAAGATAAATTCATATCTCATTAGTTATAATATATAACTTGTTTTACCACCGTATCCTTCTATAATTGGAATCACCCTGCAAAAAAAGACATGTTCAAAAAAATAAAAGAAATTATAAGCATGTATCGGGTGGAGTCGGGATTGGGGTGTTGCCTCCTGCCTTCGCCCTCGTCAATAGTCCCCAACTCCGGTGGCTGAGACCAAAAAAAATAAAAATAAAAATGAAAATAAAATAATAAAAAAATCAATGAGCCACCATGAAAGAAATTGGAGATAATGTTTGATGAATTAGGGACGTAGTTATTTATTTTAATTATTGAATAATGTACAATTATTATTTTTATTGTAAAATAGTGTTAAAAATGACATATTTTAACTTTTGAGTGGATAAATAAACATATATGTATATGTATTTTTGTAAAATGTGGTGGAACTAAATTTTTATAATTAAAGGATAAAATTAAAAAAATTAAAAACTTAAGTAAAAGCAAGTGATTTTTGAGACTATATTTCATTCAGCAATTTTTGTTTACCTATTATATGTTATACTTATTGGAAAAAATATATAACTAGATAAATCATATAAAAAAATAACTAAAAAAAAATATCAATAGTTTATTTCGTGTGGCTATGAGAATCCCACATCGAGTAGTAAGAATTAATATTTTTTTTCATGTTTTAAATTGTCAACTGATGCAGTTGGTGAAGTTTCTCAAAGTTAAAAAGCAATAAAGTGAAAAAATTCCAATTCAGCAAATCTTCTAATATTTGAAAGCTTATTTTAATGAGTAAAGCTAGATGATACCTCTAATGTCTTACACCATCTGAGGTGGTTCCCTATATGACTTGTCATTTGATAAGAGTTGGGATTCATTTTACTAAATAAAAAAATAAAAAAACTGTACTCTTTTTCATGCACGTAATATGGTGATGGGCACCTCTAGTGCCCCTTAGCTTTATTATCTTTTAATATATTGTTTTCTCCCTAATCCCTCTCAAAAAACCGAGGTTTATATATATAATCCCTTTTTGGTCGGAACGGATCCTATTATTCCCCCTCTTTCTTTAATTTTTATTTATTTTATTTTTGAAAAAAAAAAAAAAAAAAGGTCTTGTAGCTGAAAGTGGGCCGAAAAGAAGGCCCAAATATTCAAACCCAACATCCTTGACTGGAAGTTCAGTTGTGGGGTCCACTTTGAACTTTTTTAATTATTTGTGCAAAAAAAAAAAAAAAAAAACTTCAAGGAAACAAATATATCAATAACATTTAATATAATTTAATAATTAGAATATTTAATATTTTGGGTTTAAAAGAGCTACTAAAAGTGCAGTCATTTGATTTGTGAGTAGGTGCTTAGTTTAAATGGTGCAATTCAAAAAGATGGTATAAATTTGAGGTGGGTGGATGAGTCTTTTACCTAATATAATGGCTCTAGTGCATTGGCAATTTAAAGCAAATCTAAAAATATCAAAGGATTATCCCTAAAAAAAAATATTAAAGCATTAATAATTTTTTATTAGGACAATAAAAGAAAGTTAAATTTAGTCAAATACACTGTGGTAATTTTGCGAGGATTTAGCTCAATATTAATTCCCTTTTTCTTTAATTTTTTTATTTACATATTGTAAATACCTTTTTTACTCAACAAATTTTTCATTTACTTAGTACATTTGTTATTTACGAAATATTTTATAACCATGCTATTTACTTTAACAATTTTCATAAAAATACTGTTTACTGTAATTTCACAAATGCATAATTGCTCATGCAAAACGACACCGTTTAACCATTTCATATCTAGATTTGATTATTGTCGTTTTGTATAGAAATGAATAAATTAAAACTATGGTTCCTTATTATCATATCACCATTAATATTTTTATATACTTTCAATAAACAACGTTTCATGCGAATTACATTATGACACTATCGTTGCAGATATAGTCTAATTATAATTTTACATTTCACTTCACTGTAATAATGTAGTGTTTGAATCATCCACTCCAGGTTAAAAATAAAAATAAAAATAAAAATCACATGCCACTAGTTAAGTTGTAAAACAAGTTGTGAACTTGAATTCTAACTACTCCCCCATGAAGAGAGAAAAATACCTTGATGAATACTAAACGTAAGCTTTTATAACCACACCTTGAATAAGTATGACTCATTCTAATGAGTTCTTGTCTTCATGGTAATAAATCAAGTTGTGGGAAGAGGGGGAAAAAGGGTTTTTTTTTTATTTTTTTTTATTTTTTTTTTTATTTTTTTAAGGGATAAGATTACAGGTTGTAAGCCGGGAAAAAAAAAAAAAAAAAAGAACAATGGTCTTTTAACTGTTTAAGTTAATTAGACTCTTTTACCAAAATTTGTAGGATGTGCATATATTATTCACTTTAAAATAGTACGAATTTACCCCAAATTTTTTTTAAAAAATAGTACAGCCGGCTATCCAAACTAATTCAATAACATCATCATATATATATATATATAGTTATAAATTTAATTGCAGAAATAGTTTAACAATAATTTCAGAACTAATTTTATTATAAAGTGTAGAGTTTGAATTTTCCTATCTTCAAGTTCAAATATATATATCTCCATATAAATCAAATTGTATTGGATATTGTACTTTGAAATCTAACGAAAATCATGAGTTCTTTAATGCTATATATAACATATCATCTATGAAAAAGAAAATATGTCATTATTGATCATGCAAAAGATGTTTTCTACAATTAATGTACTTTCTTTCGCTTTGAAATAATATACACACATATATATATACATATATATATATATATATATATAAAGAAGAAGAAAAAGAGGGCTAGTTCTAATTTCACGAGACCGAATCCCTCGAAGCCGCAAGTTGATTTCTATGGCGTACTTATATGCTGTTAACTATGGTGTATCATTGTAGGATCGAATTTTTATAATAACAATAATGATTTATTCCTATTATTATTATTGTTATTATAGATTGATGCATAAGGTCAGGTATTGTGGTTTTCAAAATTGTAAGTATTTTGTTCAATCCAAGTAAGTTTTTTTTTTTTTTTTTTTTAAAAAGATTAGTCTAAGGCATAAATTTCTGTACTTACGTATATCCTAACTATTATTATCATCGTTATCGTTGTCATCATCGTCAGAGGTGATTTTACGGAAATTAGAGTTCCTTTGTAGGGAGACAAAGCAACCATAGGGGGAGCTGGGACACCAAGCCAGAGTTTTAGTTGACTTGAACCTTGTTAAGCCGTTGTAGAGATACAGACACTTGTACTGCTTCTTATTTTGCCCTAACTCCTCTTAATGAGACGAATGTATTACCTTGTGCTTCTTGGGCGGATATGGCTAAATTAGAACAAAAATTTATGGTAGTTAAAAACAAGCAAAAAGTCACAATTTAGTCTGAGAATGACGAAGCCGGAGCTTTTTGTGAAAATGAAGTTGAATAAACAAAGTGTGGGAAAAACTATCACACGATTTATCAGAGGAATCCGATTTCTTAAAATGAGCATAACGTTTCTGCTTTAGCTAACAAAGAAGTCGAAAATTTTCTTTCCAATTCTTGGGCTGATATGAATCTCAAGAATGTCAATCTTAAGAATGCTAGTTCAGGAGGAAAACTTGGTACATATGTAATTGCTTAGAAAGAAATAGAGATAGTGGTTCCTGGGTCTTTGGATAAATTGGTGAAGATCAATAATTTGAAAAAAGATGTGACTGATTGATCTTGAAAAGAAAAATATATATATATACTCTTCGTATTCGAAGGAGGAGGGGTTTCAAACTGTAAAAATGAAATCAAATTCCATCATCATGGTTTTCTTGTTTGCCTTTGTCTGTAGGGTTGCTTTTTGGTTTCGGAATTATTTTTTCTTCTTTTTCTTATTAATAGGGATTAGAGTGGAAGATTTCTGTCACATTATACACTCCACGCTCTATTTGGATTGAACGCAACATTAAACTAGTTAGGAATTGGAAACATGTTTTATTTGGTAAGTAAAAATTAGAAATATATAGACAAATGGAAAATCAGGAAAATTGTCATAACCGGAATTTAATTTACATAAATTTAATTAAAATACGGGTGTTATAAGAATAATCTTAAGAACATTAAAATAAATCTAAAGTGAATGGAATATTAAAGGAAAAGAAGGGGAAAAAAAAAAAAAGAAAAAGAAAACTTTTTTTTTTTTTTTTTCCTTTGTTTCCAAAGTAAATCATGCCACTAATTGTATATCAATATTTGGCCACGACCAACTTGAAGTCTAACCATGCAAATAAAGAGAAGAAAATAACGTCTTCATCCTTTGCACCGAAATTAATTAGAACTTTACCATTGTGGTTGCATATATAATCTAACGTAATTCTATATTTGACTCCATTATAAGATGAAAGTTCAAACCTTCCATCTCTAAGTTTTAAAAAAAGGGTTTGCAATGAGCTTTATTAAATATCTTTAATTTGTGGTGATAAATCTAGGGCATGGACAAGCATGTGACGGAACAAAAGAGAGAGATGACCATTTTTAAAGTCCTTTTACCATCCATAGTCAATTTTATAGCGTAAAGTTAAATTACCATATTGTGAAATTAGCTATTTATATGTGTGTGTACATATAACCCCATATATTATTGAATGGTTTAATTACATGGGCATTTAGAGCTCTATATAGATATCAATTGTCCATCAGTATATATTTTACTTCTGTAAGTAGTTGTATGATTTTTTGAGTAAAAATTCCAGTCAAAAGCATAAATTATGATTTTTCAAAACAAAAAAACAAAAAAAACATTCTAAAATACTTTATAATAGAATTTTAATAAGATTTTCTAAACTGCATTCTAAAATTTTATTACTTAATTAATCAGAAATTTCAAATATTATTTTTGTCTCGTTAAAAACTTTAAAAATAAGTTAAAAACACTAATAAAAACTCATAATTTTTGCTTCTCCTTTTTAACTACCTAAAGTAAAAGCAAAACAAATATTAAATGAGTCCATATGATTTCAGAAAAAAAAAAATTCTAAAAAGATTTAAAAACGTATACTAGAGTTTCAATGATCATTCTATGATTTTTATTATTTAATTATTATTTTTTTCTAGCTTTTGCCGAATGTTAATATATTGTGTGCTTGCTAAACTGTTTTAAATACAAAAAAATTAATTAATTTCAAATTCAAATCTACTATTTTATTTTTTCAAAATCGATATGATATTAAATTTTCTTTCTCTCAAACATTTTATTCATTTTGGATTTTCAATTCAATTGTAAAATTTAATTTAAAACGATGCGCCAAATAGTCACTCAAACGAAATTAATCACTTTGTCATATGCTTAAAATAAATTTTTATAGGAATTATTGAGAATAAGTACCATATAAAATGTACCTTATTGCATATTAAAATCGCATTTCTTAAATATGATTAGCTGAAATTACAATATAAGATCATTCGTTTGCTTTATAAGGGGAAAATAAACTTCATATTCGTGCTAAACACACGCAAACAGTTACTCATACATGAATGCATACATACATATATATATATATATATATATTACACATGAATGACATATTTTTGTCTAGCTATTTATTATTTATTATTTTTGACTTCTCCTTAGGAAAAATATATTGGCTTCATACAGAACCTTACTTCAAGAATGAACCTCGATCAAAGCAAAACCTAATAATTATTTTCAACATCGATTAGTGTAGTAAACTTACATTGGACGAGACAGCTATATTACAAAATTCCCAGCACACAAACACCAACACACACATATAATGTATAAATATATACATATATCTATATATCTCTCTCTTTGATCCCATACTGTGGGCGCAGTATTAAATCAAACTAATACTAACAACACCAATTTGTAATTTTCAGAGCCAAAAAAAAAAAAAAATTGTATTTACTTGTTTTTATTTATCAACTACCATTTAGATTGTTTTTAGCCAAAAAAATAATAATAATCCCTACCATTTAGATTTTATAACCATTTTTTAAGTAAAAGTATCCCATATTTATGTGTTGATTAAGTCTTTGATATTGCATAATCCTACAGGTATACTTTTTGTTTTTTGTTTTGTTTTGTTTTTTGTTTGTTTGATTTTTTTATTTTTTATTTTTTTAAGAAGAGGAATCTAGAATAATAAAATCGTGAATAAAATCTGAAGTGCCTATATATAGCTAATATTATGACAAGTTCTTGGTGGCATATGTGACTATAGTACTTCTACGTGTACATAATCAACAAGTACATCTCAACATGCATAAATATATATAAATATATGCATATAGTTATATACGCTTGTTGCACGTATCATCGTTATATGTACACACAGGTATGTACGTTATATGGAAATTTCTATTGACATGCAAAAAAAGTTATGGACGTATAGTTATAAGATATATATGTATTATTCAAAGCAAAAGTTTTTTTTTTTTTTTCCCGACAAATGTATTGCATACTGTTAGATTCTAAATGCCAAATCTTTTCAAGGAAAAAAAAAAAAAACTACTTAGATATTAGCTATAAGAAACATCGAGCAACATAAAAAGTAGATCATACAGTCAAAGACATAAGTATGAAATCTAATTTTAATTTCTAACATTTATTATAGTGCTAAGTATTGATTGTGCTTCCAATCATTTTTTCATAAAGTTGTTACATATATGACAGAGTCACTTGAAATCGTGTGAGGGCGATTGTTCCACCAACACCGAGTTTTTATAAACATATTCCTCTTAAAACTTTAGTTTTTTTTTCAATTTTATTTTTTAATTTTAAAAAATAATTGATATACGTTTATGTTGAAGTAGAAGGTCGGTTTCACCATTGTAAGAAAATATGTACAAGGTCAACATCTAACCCAACTGTAGATTACTTCTCAATAAGCAGTCAGCAATGACGCTTCTTGGTTTTAGTAGCTGTTGATAATCATTTGTTTTGCCAGCTGATGATCTCAAGAAATATATATACCAGATAAATTAGCCAGTCTCACCCACCGCCCACCATTTTTCACCCCTTATATTCTCTCTCTCGAAAGAAAAATAGTTTAATTTTTTGTTTGTTTGAGTTTGAATCTTCAAAGATGCCTCTGCCTGTCGGCAATATTAATACACATATATATACACAAATATATATATATATATATATGTTAATATAAACATTTGTTTATATATAATTTCCATGCAAAACGCAAATTGCGAATTAAGCTCTTTCTCTCATGTTGTGATCTAACGTGACCATCAATCATTGATGCACACATTCATATGCACCTTCCCCTCCATTCATTTTTCTATAATTATATGCTTAGTAATACACGTGGTGATTTATCATTGGTCATCGACACATCTTACGAGGTTAATTACTTTGTTTTTTCCCTTGTTTAATAACTAATTAATTACTCTAATTATTTCTGACCGTTGCAGTTTTTTAATACATAATTATAAATATATACATAACATTTTTGTATATATGTATATATAATTGTAAGTCTCTTCACAAAACAACGAGGAAGTGTCTTCCAATCAAAGTCTGGAATGAATCATAATATAGCAGAGGAGGATTAATGATTAGGGGTAAGTCTTTGGGGTTTTTCTAAGTTTTCTTTAATTATTATTTCTAGTCCCTTAAATTCTTTATTGTGGAGCAGTTTTTGTCAGATTTTAAATATTTCTTTTGTAATCTCGAAGTTTATTTTATTGGCATATAATAACAAATTATTTAACAATTGATTGTCGGTAGAAAATGAAAAAAATAAAATAAAATAAAATTTGGTGGACAAGTTGCACATATACTGATTTTGAATATTTTGAGAATATGTACAATGTGTTTGATATTCTTCTTCTTCTTTTTGTTTTTGTTTTTGTTTTTGTTTTTGTTTTTCCTACTTTTGCAGGCTAGTGATTCCGCGTTCCCACTAAGAAGTACTTGATATCTAGAAAATAGAAATGATCTTCTAGCAATGTTTTTCAGAAAGAAAAAGCTATCTAGAAATGTTTTTTTTTTCTTTTTTTTGGGAAAAGAAGAAGGGAAAAAAAATCAACGTACGGATATATATTTTGTAATATATACAAATAAAAAGATAACACCGACTTTGCCATTACACTTCAAGGAAATATTTTTTTAATATAAGTATAAATATGGAGGGATTTCTTTTTCTTCACATATTCTATCTTTCGGATATGATAGTCTTTCAATTATAGCTTTTTTTTAAATAACTTGTAACAATTAATTGACTTATTTATAATTTTATGTAAAATTATGTATAAATTAATAAAAAATAATATTATGTTATATATAATTTTACAAAAAGTTTTAAACAAATTAACTGATTGTTATAAATTGTTTAGATAAAAGTTATAATCTACCTACCGGAGAGATGATAGAAAAATGTCCAATTTTCAATTTGAAAATCATGTATACTAATCTTGCTATAGTCCAATATGTGGGTTCATTTTGCAGTTTTATTCTTCCATAAGAGTCCATAATCACAAGGGACTTGCGCATCGTTTGGTGGTAAGGTTTGGATTGTAGAATTTGAGTTTGAATTGATTGCATGTGTATTTATCGAGGTGTTTGAATTGTTGGAGTTAAAAAGTGTAAAAACTTGAAATGTGTTCAGAAAAAAAAAATCAATAAGGAGCTTATTTCATTCGTTTCGAAATTCTATGCAATTAAAAAAAAAATCATCTCATTTCGACTTGTCTTTGCAAAGTTATAGACTTTTAAAGTTTAAGATACAAAACTGTAGGAATAGTGAAATTGAGGGAAAATGACAAAAATTAGATTGTAATTGTAGGGTTTGAATTGTATCACATGTTAAATTTTAATTTACTGGCCATCTTGTCTATATAATATGAGACCATTATATGTGGGGGTCCTCTTACACAGGAGCATACTTTGACCTATAATTAAATATGAAAGATTTGAAGTTGAACTATATTAAAAATTCTGTTTAGTAGTTCACATGTTCGGATGATTGCAAGTCAGATGAAAATATTTGAATGAAAATTCAAACGAAGTATTTGAATTACTATCCAAATTAATATTTTTATATTCAGACAAAAAAAATATTTGAATATGTATTTGAATAGATATTGAAAACAATAATTTACGTTAAAAATATGAATGAATGACACTGTAACACATACATCCAAATGGTCAAAAATTTTAAGAATACCAATTCTAGATTTTGACAAAAATGTAAAATGACTATTTTCAATAATTTTACTATCTAAATGCCGAGTTCTTTTTTGAATTGTCAAACAGTAATTTAAATATTCCACTCGAATAGTGTCATTCAAATATTTCAAAATAGGTGAAACAAACGCCATGTATTCATTTTTGCCGTCGGTAGTTTATCTATGGTATTATATTGTGGTTTCCACTTTCCACGAGGATACGTTAATAACAGGATTTTGACATATTATATAAATCTATATATATATATATATATATATATATTTCATGGAACTTGTATGTACAAATTTGAAAATGCATGCTGATCTCGTTATCTTATGTGTGGGGTCATTTCGTGGTTATATTCTTCCATAAAGGTTCATAATCACAATATTTGACTCTTATAAACTGGTTATAAAGAGACTTATTGGTGTTGAATTTTAATTTACTGAACATCTTTGTCTCTATAATATGGGACCATTATGTGGCGGTGATCTTAAACCCAAGAGCATAATTTGACTTATAACTTGTTGTAAAAAGATTTCAAAGTAGACAAATATGTCTTCATTTTCGTTGTCGGTAATTCTATGGCAATTTGGCTTCCACTTTCCACAATATTTACGTTACTCGCAGGATTTTGACATTATATATATAGAGAGAGGGGACCTATACATTATCCTTCACTACTACAAAATAGAGATTCGACGACGGTTAAAAACCGTCGTGGTAATACTTAAACGACGGTTTTCTAACCATCGTGGAATCCACAGTCGTGGTATATATTTGGATTCCACGACGGTTTGAAAACCGTCGTGGTAGGTAACAACGGAAAAAAAAAAAATTTTACGAATAGAGCTACCACGACGGTCAAGTAACCGTCGTGGTAGGTAACAAAAAAAAAAAAAAAATTTACGAATTCCCACTAAATCAACACTTTTTTCCGGAACACATTTAAATCACAAAATCAACACTTTTTTTCGGAAATTTCCCAAATCCGTGCCTTACCCAACCAATTTAATTCAATTTAAAACACAACCACAATGAACAATCACCGAAAATGTAGGGGACGGATTTTGGGCATTTCGGATGGAATCTTCCCAACTCAACAATCTACAAAATCAACATTTTGGACGGAACATTTTATCAACAACCACAATCAACAAAATCAACATTTTGGACGAAAAATTCTCAAATCCGTGCATTACCCAAGCAATATACATTACAACTTTCCGGCTTGTCGAGCGTCGGTATGGGCGGAGTGTGGCGAGAGAGAGAGGGAAAGCCGCGTGAGTTCCTTGGTGGACTCGTCGGAGAATGGAGGAGGCCGCGTGAGTGGTGGAGGAGGCCATCGGAGAATGGAGCCAAGAGAAAAATTTGAGAGGTGAGATAGAGAGAGGAGGCGCGGTGAGATAGAGTGAGTTTTTGGAGATTTTAAGTAGGGAGGGAGTGGCGAGAGAGAAATAGAGGGAAGAAATTGAGTGGCTTTGGGTATGGAGTTAGTGAGTGAAAAAATGAAAAATGCTCGGAATGCAATGGGGTGGGAAAGAGGACATTTTTTTGGGTTTTAATACATGCTCCAACAAATTGAATTTAATTTAAAAAATTTCAAAATTCCCGCCTTAGTACCTACCACGACGGTTTTTTGAGAAAACCGTCGTGGTATGTAACATACCACGACGGTTTTCCCCAAAAACCGTCGTGGTAGAGTCCAAAATTTTTTTTTTTTTTTTTTTGAAAAAGACCCTTCCACGACCGTTTTTTAAAAAACCGTCGTGGAAAATGCGGCAAAAACACGGAGCGGAACAAAGTTTTCCGAAAACCGTTGTGGAAGAGCTTGCTTCCACGACGGTTATTAAAAACCGTCGTGGAAGCTTGCAAAAAAAAACAAAAAAAAAAAAATTTTTTTGCAAAAAAAAAAAAAAAAAAAAAAAATTTTTTTAGCTTCCACGACGGTTTTAAAAACCGTCGTGGAATCCTATTCTTCCACGACGGTTTTAAAAACCGTCGTGGAAGCTAAAAAAAAATTATTTTTTTTTTTTTTTTTTTTTTTTTGCAAAAAAATTTTTTTTTTGATTTTTTTTTTGCAAGCTTCCACGACGGTTTTTAATAACCGTCGTGGAAGCAAGCTCTTCCACGACGGTTTTTTATAACCGTCGTGGAAGCTTCGACTTCCACGACGGTTTTCGGAAACTCTGTTCCGCTCCGTGTTTTTGCCGCATTTTCCACGACGGTTTGTTAAAAAACGGTCGTGGATGTTCCGTCGTGGAATCCACATTTTGTAGTAGTGCTTCTCATACGCTAATTATAACGTGATTTATATGATATTGCATAAACCAGTTAATTGATAATAATAAATTTTAGTAATACTTACTATTTACATCAACGTCTAAATACTTTTAAATACTTTTATGTGACAAGATTTTATATAAGAAATTATATATAAATCAATTAGTTATCACAAATTTCTAAATAAAATTCTCAAAAAAAAAAAAAAAAAGCTTATAAGTAAATGATTTTAAGTGTCACGTGGTATGCGATACTATATGCAAGACATTTTTTTATATATATTAAAAGTTTATATTTATTCAGAGAAAGACATAATATTTTTATATAAATAGGTTCGTTATACTTAATTATATATAGAAGTTAAACGAACATTAACCATATTAAAAGTTTATATATATACAAAGAAAGACATAAATATTTTTATATAACTAGATTCGTTATACTTAATTATATATAGAAGTTAAACGAACATTAACCATAAGCGATGCGCGCCTATTTATTTACAAAATATAATTGTAGAATATACTCTCATTTTGTGGTTGCATGTATAATCTAGCATTAATATCACATCTGACTCCACCTAATGATGCAGAGTTCGAATCCTGATCTCACTCTAAGCCTATGTTTGGTGAATGAGTTTAACTCAAACTCAACTCAAATTTTTCATCTCAATTTTTGTCTTTTTCTGAAAAGTCAACAAAATTAATAACTACATTTTAAAAAGTCAACTCAACTCAAACTAAAAAATTTCATCTCATCTCAAACTCAACTTAAATATCAAACGAACCCTAAGTTAAAAAAAAAAAAAAAATATATATATATATGTATATATACTCCTGTTTTGCAAATAATCTTTCACAAATAGTTATATGTTATAATTAGCAGCATTATTAGGCATTGCAGCTGGACATATATTATATTAATTTAAAATAAAATAAAATAAATTTCTTTCACAAAAAAAAAAAAAAAAAAAAAAAAAGGAAATAAGTTTTTAGTTGAGAGACTCAGCACGTCGATACAATGTCATGTTTTAAAATTTAAAAATCATAATCGTTCGACTTATGATAGCAACTTGACACTCAAGTGGTTTGGCATAATATATATATATATATATATATATATAGAAAAGTGCAAGGTTGAAAATACACGAACAATCTTTTTTTTTTTTTTTAAGCATGCACGCTTACATATATATATATATATATATATTCCTTTCAATATGCATGCATGTATATATAAAAATGTATTAGAGTTGTGTTGCATGACTTTCACTATTATAGCATGATTACTTATCAGGAATAAGGAATATCAGTCAATTCATTGTTTATTTGCTTATTTTTTTCTTAAAATGAGAGTGAGAATGGTGGACCCCACACCAATTTAGAATTGAGAAATGAGATTGACAATCCCATATCTCCCCTTCAAATTGTGACTCTCATTCTTACTATTAATATTAAATTATCATTTTATCCTTAGTTTACTTACAAAATATTGTATTAAAAAATAATAACCTTTATTATATATTTTTATTAACTAAATACAATATATTTTTATCAACTTAATATTATATAACTATCATAATTACTATTAACTTTATTAGATTAAATAAATAACTTTTTTTTATCATAATATATATATATATATATATATTTTTCTATTTTTATATTTTTTATATTTTACTTATTTAAATTCATTGTTTACTCTTTTAAATATTTTAAAACAAAAAATTACACAATTTAATTTTATTACCTTAATATCATAATGATTATTTTACTTTTAATTAATAGAATGGTAATAAATAAAAAATAATCATCATTTTTTTAATTTTTGAAAACACAATAAATAAAAGGGATATACAAGTAAATTTACAACAAGTAATTCCGAGGGTTCAAGTAAACGCATGAATGAGATTCGTAGTGACTCCAATTCCGAATCCTAGAACCAAGTAAATAACTTATTCGAATTCCGAAATCTCACTCCGAATTCTACTCATTCCGATCATGCCCACTCCGATTACGCGTAAGTAAATACACCCTTAGAGTATTAGAGCTACTTAAAATATATGTGGACATTAATGAGTTATAAATCATTTTTGATACAAGCACACCATATAATATATAGATCCATATGAGTGTTTTTTTTTAATTTATTTTTTTAAGGAAAAACGAATTTCATTACTAGGCAGATAAATATGCAGAAGCAAGAACACAGACAAATTTGTATTTTTTTTTTTAAATGTCGGCAAAATAAGATATCAGTGGCGTCTTATTTACATTCTCTACCTAACGTCATTATAGGAGTCTACTGAGATCATATGTATGTATAATGTCACGGTTAACTTGAACAGCTTTTGAGATCATATAAGTCATTACGTCACAGCTAACTTGAATCTGTGAGCTGATAAAAACTAAATCTTTAAGACTCTGTTATCATCATGTCACCACCCACCTGAGGTACTTTGTACTCCAATTAACTTATAGTTGTTTTGTTTCTTCCATTATCAAATAAATTAGAGATATAGCTGCATATATTATTAAGTGCACGAGGAAAAAGAAAAAACAAGAAAAAGAAAATAAAGAGTTGCGGTGAACGAAGTTTGAAATGGGTTTAATATCAATATCAATAAGTTGCTTTCAAATTAAATGTCAAGAAACTTGACAAAATTAATCAGAAATAAGTCGCGGGCAAGCAATAACTTGATTAATTTGCCGCCCAAGATGCCTTTGTTGATTTTTTCTTGGATTTCATTAAGCAGCACTTTACTTGCCGGACTAATTTATTTTTATTTATTTGCACGTTGTTACAGGAGATATGACCAAGTTTAATAATTTTTCATTATTTATCCTACTTGTTTTAGGCTTTTTTTTAAAAATATATATATATTTTTTGGAACAAATAAACTACTAATATCATTTTTTACAAGCGCCCACGCACACACAATATTTTTACTTAAATTTCTTGTTATAAGTATATATTGCTTACTCTATATTTGCATTTGTACTATTTCGAAGATATATGCTTTAAACAAATAAAGGAATTTCATTTACATGAAGGTACGGAGAGAAATTTAATTATTGGACCATAAGAATTTTTTATTTAGTAAATTAGTTTAAACTATGATGAATAGAATTGCTCTTTCGAAATTTAGGGTGAGTTTGGTTCACCAACTTGAACTTAAATTTTTCAACTCAATTTTTGCTTTTTTCTGAAAAAGTTTTTTGTCTTTTCTAAAAAAATCAACAAAAATTACTATTGAAACTTAAAATTTTAACTCAAATTCAAACACCAAACACCCCCTTAAATTTGAAAAAAGTATACGGCCATGCCCTCCTCCTTTTTTTTTTTTTAATCAAAATTGTACCTAAACCACAACTAATTGTGTTTTTTATCAAAATTTATGACACGTTTAACTTGTGCCGTCAGGAATGCCATGATCATACCTTTTGTTTTCAATAATTTCATGTCAAAATCTTACCTTTTGTCATGCATAAATATGATTTTAATTTTTAATAACCTCGAAATACCTTATATCTGATCAATTTGGTTAACCTTGTAGTTAAAAATATTCTTGTAATTAAAAGGGGAGGTTTTAAACATGAAAAATTAAAATACGGGTTAAAAATGAAGCATTTTTATATTTAAAAATAAAAAATAAAAAATAAAAAACCATAGATGAGGTTTAATACTTATCCCTATGCTTAATAACCTGCCTAGGGCGACCATGGGAAGCAAATTGTTCGTACTCAAAACGGACTTCCAATATTGTCAGGATATCGTTTGTCTTTGAAAATGTGGAGAAATTAGGAGGAAGACAAAACTTTCAAGCTTATCTGTGAATTGAGTTGTTGTTGAAGAAATTCCACCCAAAAAAAAAAAAATCGAGAGGCCAATGAGGCGAGCACACCTCATCATGGAATTGCAACGTCCTAGCTTCGCCGGTGGCTTCAAGGACTTAGATTGCATTTTTCCAACATTAAGAATAAGTTGGGGTCCGATCAAGGACTAGAGAAAATAGCTAGAAGTTGGTTTGGTTTTTTGGGTAGGGAGATAGTTTGATTAAAGGGATTAGTGGATGATCTTTATTGATTGTGACTGATAATTAAGAGAAGACTTGACGATTAGAAATACTAATTTTATTTCGTTAGGGTACAGGCTTACCTAATGAAATGAAATGAAATGGACCTTGTTTAGCTACTATGGACCACCTAGTGATCATAACGTGAAAAGTTTAGCTAGCCTATAAGGATTAGGAAAATAGAATTAAAAAGCTATGAAATCTAATAGATTCGTGTAGGTCCGGGACCTTAAATCTATCATTTTTCAAGAAGAGAATGTTGACGTAACCGTTATGTGTCAGCATATGGCAGGCTGTAGGAGAGAGGGACTCGGATTGCTTAGGAGTTTTATCGTACTAGCAAAGGTCGATGCACAACCTTAATTTCCGAGGGCGTGGCTGTTTAACCTACCCATTATCACCTTAGACCACTCCTTAATCCTCTTGGATACTTGTATCTTGAAGGTCACTAGCTAAAGCCCTTTTTTTTTCTTCTTTTTTTTTTTTTTTTAATTTTAATTCTTTGAGCCAATAGTATAATTGGAGACTGAGGAGACTATGAGAAACTAATTGAGAGAGTGGTGAAATTCTTGTGGTTTTTAGGGCCTTGGTCTCAATGGCTTTAATTTGCTAGCCTTTGTATTTTTTTAATTAATTAATGTGGTAATTTTGCTTGGAGAGATGGGGTAAAAATAGGAAGTATAGAAGACTCAAATTACTTTAGAAAGCTTTAGGGGGAGTTTGACATTTTAACTCAAACTTAAGGTTTTAACTTAAATTTTTGTCTTTTTCTGAAAAGCTATTTCTTCAGTTGAAATTTCTACCTAATAATATAATTTCTTCCATTATTACACCTATCAATATTTATGAAACACTTCACCAAGTAATTATGTTTTTTTTCTTTGTTTTTGTTAACCCCCCCCCCCCTAATAATATAATTTCTTCGATTATTACACCTATCAATATTTATGAAACACTTCACCAAGTAATTATGTTTTTTTTCTTTGTTTTTGTTAACCCCCCCCCCCCCCCCCCCCCCCCCGTATCATGTTCCTTAAATAAATATATAAATGAGAGTTCAAAAGAGAGAGAGAGAGATAAACACCTATACAGATATATATAATTTGGCCAATAGTAAAGTAACGATACTTTGATTAATTGGGTAATCCTGACATTTCACAAGTATACATTCCTAACATATTAACTTGATTGTATGACTAATTAGAAGGATTGTAATCGGACAGTTTGTTTTTAAATTTCTATTTTTCGTAAATGGAATAAGAGAATCATAACGTTGTAGTTTTTAATTCTTGTTTCGTTGGCGCCAACTATTTAGAGTTGGCAATGCTTCAATTTAGTATAACAAAAATATAGAATATGTGAAAATAAAAAACAGGAATTTTTTACTGTAGAATTTGTATTTTCTTTAGTATTCGTAGAAACTGTTATTTTAATTGACTAATTTTTTAACAGTTTGATTTATGAATATTCATACTAAAATCTTACACGCACGGTATACAATTACTCTTAGACATATATATAGTTGATGAAAAAGTTAATATAATCACAAAGGCAGCAATACCTGCTAACTAAAAAAGGAGTTCCTACCGTAAAACTATTTCTCAAAGATGTATCTATTAACTAACTAAAGAAGGATGAAAGAAACTAGAACAGTGCCTTTCGTTCTTCTCTCTAAGCTCGATAGTGGTAATTTTAAAAAATTAAAAAAAATTTCTAAAAAAAAAATTCTATTAATTAACTATAAAAGGATGAAAAACACTAGAACAGTGCCTTTTGTCATTCCCTCTAAGCACGACACGCGGTACTGTTTAAAAAATAAAAATATATTCTAAAATATAAAAATTATTTTTTGCTTTATTTGTTTATCCCGCATATGCGTTGACTAGTACCTATTAAAAGGACAAAAAGCAAAGTAACAATGCATTTCGTCCTTACCTCCAAGCCATTATGTGGTGGATCCTAAGCCCACCATGTTGCAACTCACCACGTGACAATTTTAAATAAAATAATTAGTTAATTTTTTTCATTTTTACTTTGTTTGTCTACTTCGCACGCGATACACATAGTTATTTATAAACAATCTAAGAGGATAAAACTTTTGAGGTTGGCGTGTTTCAAAGCTTAGTTTAATGCAAGCAGATGGGTTATATGCGCATGGGAATGCTCGCAAACCAAACTACTTTCTTAATGGAAGCTTTATGTGAATAACTTAATTTACTATTAATTAAACCGAAAGTAAATGGATAAAAGACAGACATTGATTTTTATACAGCTAGCACTGTAACTAATTAATTAATTTAAATAATTTAAACAAAAATTAGTTCACTTCACCTACTAACTAGTAAGTACTAAGTAGCAGTAATCATGATTATTAAAGATAGAGAAGATGCTTTTCATGGGAATATTCGGATAATATATATGTGTCCAAACAAATGTTAATTATTACTTCGGAAGCATATTGTAAGTTAATTAACTTTACATATTTGTCCTTGCAAGCTTTTTATGCTCGATGGTGACTTTATGTTTAATTATTGTTGTTTACATACCCACAAGAAAAAAGTTATTTCCATACTTTAATTTATAGGAAAAGTTAAAATATTATATGGTGAAAACTTGTACCAAGTACAGTGTCTTTAAGTTCCTTGGCTCATATGATTCGTTGGTATGCACTTTGTATGGACCCTAATTAACTTTTCTCTTTGCTGAGAGAACTCAACTTTTTGTTGCTTTCAAAAGGATTTTCGTTCTTATACATTGAGCCTGTAATTTGAACCTGTGGTATTTTGGTAATGGTTTCGTTCTCTAATGCTTTCTATAATATTTTGGTAAAAAATTTGAACATGTAATTCGTTTTATATAATGTTTTCTGTGGTCGGGAGTAACTGCTACATCTCATGCTATTTTTGGTTAAAAATGGGATTATTGACATCCATTTTGGGGGTTAAAAGATACCTAAAATGGTATGATGTGAATGTCATATTGTCTTTTTAATTCTGTCAGAGTGGGTGGGTATAGAAGGTTGTAGAGGATACTCCTCTTGTCAAACTACTGTTTATGGGTCTATGACATCTCCAAAGGGTGAAAATGATAACATATTCACGACTAGTTGTTGTAAGTCGTCTAGAAACATTTTAGAGTTCGCTCCAGAGGCGAGAAGCATTTACCTTTATTCAGAGTACAAGAGTATCTTCTTTTGGTAGGCTAAATTTCCTTTGGACGTGCGAATTACAAACTGGTTAAAAGGAATCTTGAAGAGGCTGACTCGTGGGTTTGAATTCCCAAAAGTTGCGTTTGGTATATAGGATAGGACTACAATATTATCCTATGTTTAAAATTAATGCATAGATGAACATTTATAACCCCCTCATCTTGTAGGGGTAATCAAATCCTCTTCTAAGTTGATTAAGTTATGGATTGGAAAAACTCTTATCCAGTCTAATCTTCTAAAATTTTTCACCAAACATAGGATTTACATAGGATTAAAATCATGTCTTATCCTCCTTAATCTTGTATATTAAACAGACCCAATTGGGATACTAATTAGGCTTTTTGGACCTAAAAGAGGGGTTTGGACATTTGGGTCACCAAGGGTAAGCTAGTGGGTTTCTCCCTAAGTCATCTGGGCTTTAAAATAACAGTTTTGGGCTTCTAACTATTAAAAGATAAAAGCATTATAGTGGGGTTATTTTTGGTCACCCACTTGTTTATGACCAAATTACCCTTGGGCCCCTAAGTGGGACCAATGTCAATTTGGGCAGATAAATGATCTATTATATCTATCTTTCTATTTCTACAAAACCGTGACCCATGAGAGTAGAGGTGTTCACGAATCAGTTTCTACGGATTAGGCCTTAATCCGTGACATTCGGATTGGGATTTTCCCAATCCATAACAAATCCGTGAATCTTTCAATCCAATCCAATACAATCTATAAACCTCGGTTTACATGGATTGGATTCACTGATTCAATCCGAAAAATCTAGGAACTAAAATATAAAAATATAATGCTCAAATAAAATAGTTCAATAAAATTATAGCACAATTTACTTCAAGTTTTCAATCTTTAGCTAAATTGTAACTTACAGTACATAACAATAACCAAACTTGGATTAAACTCAAAATAAAATGTCCATACTAATCAACAAAACCAATACTACATCAAAGTAATTCAATAGATTGATGGATTAACAGATTACACGGATTGAGAAATTCTCAATCCATAATCCAATCCATAACATTCGGTTTGAGAAAATCCCAATCCATAATCAATTCGTTAGTCTCTCAACCCAATTTAAGCGGATTAGATTGGATTGAGCGGATTGAGTGTGTTGGCAAATTCCGTAAACACCCCTACATGAGAGTTTCTCAAGCGTGACTTGGGTCCATGGATTGGGTTCATTTCAGGAAGAAAACTTGGATCTCATAGCGCAAAAGTGAGCATTAACAATAACAAATTTACTAGATAAATGATTTATTTACTTCTTATAGTTGTGTTATTTATTAATAAATTTACTGTTCATTTAATTAAT
Organism: Ficus carica; assembly: GCA_009761775.1. Classification (NCBI taxonomy): domain Eukaryota; kingdom Viridiplantae; phylum Streptophyta; class Magnoliopsida; order Rosales; family Moraceae; genus Ficus; species Ficus carica. The sequence continues at coordinate 12,641,555 of CM019746.1, forward strand.
TTTTTATGTACTTAATATATTATAATTTAGTTAAAATATTTTAAAATCTTGCTACTTACTTTAATTATTTTCGTGAAAATATTGTTTATCACAATTTCTTGTATAGGTATTCATTTCAATTTGTGTTTGCATTGCATGAAAGGAATTTAGGGCCCTAGGGGATCTTAATTAGGGAGAAAGAACAAACTAAGATTTTTTAAAGATAGTAATACTAAATTATAATATAAAATTTTAAATATAATAATAAATAATATAATAAAATTTATGACCATATAACAGCAAAAAAACCCCTCTTCAATCTTTCTCTCTTTCTCACTCTTCTTTTCTCTTTCTCCATTTAACTATCTCCATTTAACTATATATATAAATGTATTGTTAAAAAATTAACCATAAACTCAGTTATTTTCTAAAAAAATTCAAGAATTTATCAGAAATATATATATATGTTATATAAACTTTAAAATACCTATAAATATCCAATTTGCTACAATTTCGCATATTAGAGTAGGAAGTTTGAGGCTAGTGAGGCCCATCTTATTTGAAGCCCAAGCCCAAGCTGAAGCCCAAGCCCTCTAAGTTTTGGTCGTGGAAGCTCAAACCTTCAATTCCAGTTTGAACGCTCTCACTGTAATACACAGAAAAAGGAAGAGACATTCCAATGCTCTCTCACACTTCTCTTCTCAGTAGTAATAAGCAGCGAATTCAAAGCTTCTGGAGCCGATCTTCAACCATCGACAATGGCTCCTCCAAGAGTTCTCATGGTATTTCATGCCACCAACTCTTCTCTTGTCCTTCCTATTAACAAGTTCTGATTCTCAATACTTCTCTTCTTCTTTTGCTTCGCTTTTAGGTCGCTGAGAAGCCCAGCATCGCTCTCTCTATCGCTTCCGCTCTCTCTCGCGGTCATGTACTCTCTCTCTCTAACATTCACACTTATTGACGCTCTGTTTGGATTCCGAGAAAGTTTTTGAGACAGGAAATTAACCTGAAATTTGTATTTTTTTGTTTTGATTTTTTTGGAGGTTATTTATTGTTTGAAGCACGAGAAAACCTGTGTCTGTGAATGAAACGTGTTTCAAAGAATTGAATTTAAGAGATTTTTTACGAGTTAGTGTAGTTGCTGGTGATTTTCTGATTATCGGATTATGTAGTTAGTGACTCGTTGGTGGTGAGAGTTTGTTTGGAGTTGTGTTGAAGCTGTTCGGATTCGGAGAAAAAAGTTCGGAATTCAGATGATGTTTGGCCTAAATCTTCTTAAGTTCGACATTTAGTTTGTGACAGTGTTGAATGTAAACGCTTGAAAAGTGATTGGAAGAATTCGGTTATGCACGGATCAAAGCATGGTCCTAAATATTTGAAGGAATTTCCGGTGTTAGGGTTGTGATAAATGAAACTATGGAGTGAAATCGACTTTTCCGGAGTTGAGAATAGTACAGAAGGTCAAATTTTTATGTATTTTTAATTGCAAATGAGAATGCTTCTAGTCATGGTGGGCCACTTCTTACCGGCGTGAGTACTCTAAATATGTACAATGTCGATGCTGAAAGTCATCTCGAAGAGGAGGTGTTTAGTGTTTTAAGTGGAACGAGATAGGTATGTGTTCCTGTAAGATCAGACGCCCTGATACAAACTAAGAGCAAGCCTATAAGATTGACGCTTTTTAGTGGGATGGTTCTGTTTGGTCTTCCTGGTTTCAAGGGGAAGTCGTTCTTTTAGCTTAGACCTCAGGCAAAGTCTTACAGAAAGTGAGCCTGGAATTTTGTTTTTTGGTTATTATAAGCATGGCTTCAAAAAGTACAGTTTCATCTCACTGCTGAATGGATTAAGCACAAAGAATAAAAGAGCTTTTAAGTTGATGGGAATACTCTTTTCATATTCGTATGAAATGTTCGGAAACTTGTGAAACATTTGTCTCCATATGATCTTTAGCAAACGCCTCCTCTGGTTATTTTATTTTATTTTATTTTTATTTTAGTTTATTTTTTTGCCGAACAAATGTCTCCCTCTCCTCTGATTGTGCAGATTAGTTAAGCCTATGAGAATTAAAGAGTGTTATTAAGTTGATGGGAATACTCTTGTAGAGTTGTGTTACATTTTCTCATCCTTTTATCCATGAGAGGAAGTTTTGTTACTAAAAAAATAAAAAAAGTATGCACTCTGTAGACTTGGTTACATTAAGCTTTGTCTGATGTTTTAATACGTCTGTTTTGTGTCTTGGCGATTTCTTTCCATTTTACCATGATGTTATGGCTAGAATTCAAGGGAATTTAGTCGGAAAAGGGCCACAGTATCGTTTGAACTCTTGAATAGGATGGCTAAGTTGCTTAGAAGAGGTAGAAATTAGTAAAAAGGGTGGCTGTGGGGTTGTTTCATATGAAGATAGAATGTTTGGTTTGGCTTGTTTTCTATGTGATGGGTGGATACTGGATACCTGGACTTGAGATGGGTGATCTGCTTTTGTCTTTAAGTATTTGGAAGGATTTGAATTTGCTTGTTATATTTGAGAAGGATTTTATAAGCCCTTCGAAGGATGAAACTTTGCTGTAGTTACTCTTACATCATCTCATTTACTACTTTGGTGCAAGTACAGAAAGTCAGTGGATGAAGTATTTTCAGTCACAGTATAGGAATAATCAGATTGAGAAAGGAGAAATTCTAGAACAAATGTCATTGGGGTTTTATTCATGTTGGTATGACTGTATTGTGAATAGAGAAAAAATAGGTTGGTTTTTGCAGAATCATAGTTGCGGTTATCCCTTCTTTTGAAACTGAGGATAATGTTAACATGCATGCTGTACTCATATAGGAATACAGACTCTTCTTTTTCTTGCTTATTTATATGTTGTTTTTCATTTACATATTTGTTTTGGTATGAATTAAGGAGGATAATATGCCCGTAGACACAATTTTTGACATGTTTTAGAACTCATTAGAAAGAAGGTCGTGCAGTTTTACATGTTTGGATTAGTTGTATTTCTCTGCAAGTACATGCTTTAACTCAGTTACGCTTCTCAGTCTTTTGCCAGTTTTTTTTTTTTTTCATATATATATTTTTTTCGGTGATTCTAATTTCATTCAAGTAAGAAGGCTACACCAAATTAAATTTTGTTGTTGAATGATTGATGCCGTGCAAATATAATAATTGATTTGTGCAGGCAACCAAATTGTTACATCGATAAGTTTGCATGTTTGGATTATTTCTATTTCTTTGTGTGTACATGCTTAATCTTAGTTAGGCTTCTCATTCTTTTGCCATGTATCTTTAAATGGTCTTCTATGATATTCGTAACATTCATGATTTAAGTCGTATTATTCTCATTCTTAGTTAGGCTTAATCTTAGTTAGGCTTCTCATTCTTTTGCCATGTATCTTTAAATGGTCTTCTATGATATTCGTAACATTCATGATTTAAGTCGTATTATTCTCCAGATGAATACAAGGAGGAGTACTACAGAAGTCCACGAATTTGATGGGAATTTTCTTGGATTCCATGCACATTATAAAGTAACATCAGTGATTGGGCATATTTTCAGGTTGCTGCTTCTCATTTATTTTTGAAAGAATGAAAAAAGAACCATGATCAACTACTACTAGCTTTAGTTCGTTACAAGTTTAACGAACACTGGATTCTTTTCACCTCCGAAAACCTAAGAGTTATTTTACTAGGCTTAGAATAATTGTTCATGTGATATGCTATTTTTCTTCTTGCATTCCTTACCAATAACGAGTCAGTTATAATTTCCAACAGAAATATTTCTTTGTTTGTAGTGTAGATTTTCCACAAAAATATCAAGACTGGGCATCAACCGATCCTATGGATCTTTTTCATGCTCCAATTATTAAGAATGAAGCAAACCCAAAGGTACTTTGTTGTACTTTTTTATTTTTTTGGGTTTTTGCTTCTAACTTTTTCTCCGTGCCTATCCCACATGATTTTTTTGTTTTATTAAGCAATTGAAGAAGTTAGCCCTTTCACACTTTATTGTTAGCCTGAATTTGGTTCACACAAAAGTAGTTGGAAAAAAAGCTTAGACTTTTCCCCTGCTTAGTAATTTTACATTTAAACATTAATAGTGTATACGTGCTCAGATCTTGATCTGAGTAACATAGTGCTTGGATCTATAGATTGGCCAAACTATTCTTATGATGAAATTTGAATGGCATGGATAGCATTCGTGTTGTTTGTTTGCTTATTGACGTTGGACGAATTGAACTAGTTCGCTTTCATTTTCCTTCAACTTTTTTTTGCTCTTCCCTTATAGAGATGTACGATGTGTATTTACATAAATTTACACATTTCTCATTCGATATATGTTTTGACTGCATGTCTTGGTGGACAGGCTCATATATGTAGGCATTTAAATCAAGAAGCTCGTGGTTGTGGTTATTTGGTTTTATGGCTGGATTGTGATCGTGAAGGAGAAAATATATGTTTTGAAGGTAGCATTCTAGTTTTCCCACTCTTATACCTTTCACAATATATGTCAACTCTCAATTCATTTAAGTAAGTCAATTTTGAAAAGTTTGAAGACAAAATCTCTTGGGGTGCTAATACACAAGGTTTTCAGGTTTTAATAAACACTAGAAATAATGTAAAAGCCAAGTAAACAGCTGTTATTGAAGTCTCTGAAATCAGTTCATTATTGCAGTTCTTGAGTGTACTGGCTTCAATGTAAATGACAAAAGTAGAAGGGTTTATCGAGCGCGGTTTTCCTCTGTTACCGAGAAGGATATTTTGAGGGCCTTGGATAATCTTGTTGAACCCAATAGAAATGAGGCACTAGCTGTTGATGCTCGGCAAGAAATAGATTTGAAAGTTGGAGTTGCATTTACACGATTTCAAACAAATTACTTTCAAGGGAAATATGGGAATCTTGATTCTAGAGTTATCTCGTAGGTTTTCTGATCTCTTTCTTAGTTGCTTAGCATGCCTACATTATTGTGTTTATCTACTGTTATGCTATCCTTTTGTTTATGATTCTTCGTTTCGTTCAATTATCTATGAGCTGGTTGTCATATGTGCAAGTGAGTTAAGGAGTTTATCTAGCTCCCTCTGCTTGCATTATTTAGTGGGACCCATGTCATTATTCAGTAGAATCAATATTCCTGCATTTTAAGGGGTCGTAGTACTAATTGTTTCTGCCAAGTGGTATCAAGCTTTTATTTTAAATCAATGTATTTTTATTTTATATATATATTTTTTAGGAATATAAATCATTTTGAACCTTGTTTCCTTCTTTCTTTCTGTTTCCTCTGTGTGTGTGTGTGTTTGTCCTCTTTTTTTTTTAATTTTAATTTTTTGATAATTTCATATATTCAGAAATGTGATAATTCTATTTCTTCTTTATTGAGAGAGTTTCAATTGAGCCATTGGTACGTCTTGTTTCACTCATATCTGTCAATTAATCCAACTTGTTGCCACTTTCAGCTATGGACCATGTCAAACTCCAACCCTTGGGTTTTGTGTACAACGCTATTTGCAGATGAACACATTTAAGCCAGAAAAGTTTTGGTCGTTACATGCTTATATTCTGCAAAGCGGCTATGAACTTAAACTAGAATGGGAACGTCAGAAGTTGTTTGACTTAGATGTGAGGCTCCCTTTGCTACAAACTTGGCTCTGCATTTCCTTTCCTTTTCAAAGAAATGCTTCCTTATGTGTCTTTTTGCAGGCTGCTATGATGTTTCAAAAGTTAGTAATGGAGGATGGAATTGTAGAAGTGACCGAGATATCAGAAAAGCAGGAAGTCAAAAGTCGTCCTCCTGGTCTTAATACAGTGAATCTTCTGAAGGTCAGAAATAATGAAGATTGATTAATTTATGCAATATATACTGTTGTTCTGCAAGGCTTAACTTAATTTCTTAAGTTCATAAAGAATGTAATTTTCTGGTATGTATGTTATATATACGTTTCTCATTTTTACAATTATCTATTTTGGAAATTTCGATTCAGGTTGCTTCAAGTGCATTAGGCCTTGGACCTCAAATAGCCATGCAAGTGGCCGAACGCCTGTATACTCGAGGGTTCATCAGGTAGTAATTGTATTCAAAATTCTTTCTCCATTTTAACTACTTGGTTTTTACATTTTCCTTTATTTGTTGTACAATGTTTTGTTTTGTTTTTGCTTTTGAAAATAACTTTTGAAAATCTGGTTGCACCATTCTCAAATATGTTGGTCAGCATTGAGCTACTTTAGGTTTGTTGGTTTTTATTTTATTTTTTTCAAAGTAGATTGTGAAGGTTGACAGATGCCCTATACATTTGACAAAGTTGTATAGGAATATCTGCCCCCGGCTGGTTGAATGGGTTAACTTGTAACATGGTGTGTTGGAAACTTACTCCACCGTTGTTACAGATTCTGAAAACTACAGTATGTTATTTATTTCCATTATAGTGTCAAAATTTCTTTTGTTTCTGAGGAGTTTAAAAGCCATGTAACAATCATCTTATGCTGCTGCTCTAGCTATCCACGTACAGAGAGCACAGCGTATCCGTCTTCATTTGATTTCAAAGGGACTCTTGGTGCACTAGTACAAAATCCATCGTGGGGTAATTACGTACAGACACTGCTGGCCCGTGGTTATCAGAAACCGCGAGTTGGAACAGATGCAGGTGACCATCCTCCTATCACGCCAATGCTTTCAGCAAGTGAGGATATGCTAGACAACGATTCTTGGAGACTATACGAGTATGTCTGTCAATATTTTATAGGGACCTTGTCTCCGGACTGCAAGTACTTGAGGTAAAAAAAGCTAAGCCGTTCTTCATTATTCATTTGAATGTCCCCTTTATCTAGTTCTGCATTTTTTTTTTTGGTAATTAATTGGTAATTTAGTATATGACTGTCCATATATTACCTGATTGGTGAAGTTGCACTGTTTCACACTCCCTTATTCCTCGTGACTCGGATATTTCATGCTGGTTCATTTATCTTTTGAAAATGCATTGGTGGTTCAAAGGTTTTCTTGTTACTAAACTCTTTTTCAGAAGGGCGAGATTGCCACTTTGTTGCACATGACAGAGCTCAAAACTGTAAACTTGTCTGAATATAATATGGCATGGAAATTTCAATGTTCTGATATGTGTAGAGACTGATATTGATTCTAATCAATTTTTTAACGGCAAGTACTTGAGGTTGGGACTATCTCGCGCTTCTTCCTGGTCACGAGAAAGTATAAGTGCATGTTGTGAACTTGTGATTACTTGTTAAAATATTTTGATCTTTGCTTATGTCATTAACATTGATTCTTACACTTATTGTTACATCTATATATATACTCTAGTTTTATTCCGTACTATTAACTGTGACGGGTATGTATTTGTTTGTACTTTTATAAATGGGCTCTTCTGTGTTGATTCCAGAACAAAGGTGGAGTTTTCAATTGGTGGAGAATCCTTCCACTGTGTAGGGCATCGCATTTTGGAGAAAGGATTTACATCTATTATGCCGTGGTTGGCTGTAAATGAGAAGAATCTTCCTCAGTTTACAAAGGGGGAGAAAATAGAAGTTGTGAGAGTGGAACTCTATGAGGTAACTTATTGAATCTCTCTCTCTCTCTCTCTCTTTCGGGGGTTGCGGGCCGGGGGGGTGGGGGGGGGGGGGGTGGGGTGGGGTGCGCAGAGGTTTCCTGAATTAGTTGTGACTTACTGATATAGGAAATTGAAAACTGAAAAATGAATTGGAATCTAGATATTACAGTCTTATGGCAGATTGAAAGCATAGCTGCTGATTTATGAGTCTGGTATCTGCAGGGGAGTACGACACCTCCGGATTATCTAAGCGAGAGTGAACTTATATCCCTTATGGAGAAGCATGGGATCGGCACTGATGCATCAATACCTGTCCATATTAACAACATTTGCGAGCGCAATTTTGTGAAGGTTATTATTTGAACAAATTTATTTGTTTCCCTTGGTCCGTTTTCATGGAGACAATGGTGTTAAAATGGAACTTCCAGTATTTTGGAATTTACTTTCTGATCAATTTGCAGGTACAAGCGGGTAGAAAGCTGGTTCCTACTGCGTTAGGTATAACCCTGATAAGAGGGTACCAATGTATTGATCCAGATCTCTGTTTGCCAGACATTCGCAGTTTCATCGAACAACAGATTACCCTTGTTGCCAAGGGTCAAGCAGATCATACTCGTGTTGTGCAGCATGTTCTACTACAATTCGAGCAAAAATTCAGTTATTTTGTTAAGCAGGTTAGATTGGCTTATCATTTGGTACATTTTTCACTTCTTTGATAATTTGTTCACACTTCACAATTATCCTGGCTTATCTGTAAAGAGCCTTGACAGCCAACTTTGAGCCTGCTTTACACTTGGTCTGGTCATGTGTATTCTGAAGGTGATTTTACTTGTGAAATGCCGAAAACAGAGAATTAACTAAATGTCGTAGAATAGACGTTCAATACGCATAAATGTGTTTCGACAGTTATAAGAGCTATTTAAAAGGCATCTAATTTTTATTATTCCAAGAGAGGATAGGACATTTTGCTCATTTTAAGTCCAGATAAACCGGAAGAGCATAATGAAAGCATATAAGTGATATAGTAATACACGAGTTTATGTTTCATTAATGGACAATGCCTGACAACCTTAAAATCCTAGTTTTATTATTCTACGAGGGCCCGTCATGTAAAGTGGGTTAGATCATCGTCTAACTTGTATTCTGCTCAAACTTTGCACATCAGATTCTCTCTTGGATCATTACTCAAGTTTATAGGACCGTAAGTGTGGAGAGCAATTGTGAACTTACAGTGTATATGTAAATGCTTTCTGATCCCTTCACTTTCTTTCTATGTCGTGCAGATAGATAACATGGATGCATTGTTTGAGGCACAGTTTTCTCCAGTTGCCGACTCAGGACGAGTACTCAGTAAATGTGGCAAATGCCTCCGGTACATGAAGTACATATCTAGTCAACCATCACGTATGTATTGCAATACATGCGAGGAGGTCTACTATCTTCCTCAAAAGGGTACAATAAAGGTTTGTGTTTCTCCGTGCCATTATTATCAAGTGTCCCTTTCTCCCTTGTCTTGAAAGGCACTGGTTATTCGTTATTCGGTTAGAAGGTTTCTCCGAAATCTTGATTTCTGGCCCTTATTATAGCTCATTGGGAATAACTAGTTGCTAAATCTTGCAGCTTTATAAGGAGCTTACTTGTCCGTTGGACAATTTCGAGCTTTTGATCTTTTCCATGCCTGGCCCTGAAGGCAAGTCGTTCCCTCTTTGCCCGTACTGCTACAACAGTCCTCCATTTGAAGGTATAGAGACGCTCTATGGTGCAGCAAAAACTGGCAGCTCCAACAAATTGGGAAAGGGAGCTGGGATGCCATGCTTTCTCTGTCCGCACCCCACTTGTCCACACTCTATGATAACCCTAGGAGTCTGTGCATGTCCAGAATGTAGCGGAACACTTGTCCTTGATCCAGTGAGTGCTCCCAAGTGGAGGCTAAATTGCAATACTTGTAACTGTCTTGTCTTCCTTCCTGAAGGCGCTCATCGGATTTCCACAACTCGAGATCGGTGCCCAGATTGCAACTCTACAATCATAGAAGTGGACTTTAACAAGAAGACAACGCCCTTGGAGGACGGAGCTACCTTGTATACTGGTTGCATTCTTTGCGACGAGTTTCTTCATTCGCTTTTGGAGATGAAGCATGGAAAATCATTTTTCAGACGCTTGAGTTCAAGAGGTCGAGGTAGAGGAACAGGACGAGGTGGATCTAGGGGGAGAGGGCGGGGCACGGGGAAATGGGTGGACCCAAAAATGAGCTTTCGAGATTTTTGAATGGTAGACATACTCTTCTCTTCTTGCTTCAGAAACTGCTGATCCTCTGTTATAGGAACTAGGAAGTGTTAAAAGATTTGATTGCTGATTTCTTTGTTTTCCAAGTTGACACAGAAATATGAACTTTTGGGACAAATGTTACATGGTTAACTAATCATATGGAATGTTTGATAGGAATGTCTTAGGGTGGGGGGAAAAGATATAGCAATCTAGCCGACCAAAATTGGATATATAGTTACAAATTGCATGGTATTTTATTGCCCTGTCCAATTAGATTGTTTTGTTAGTATATTTGAAATGACAATTAAAATTACAGAAAATTAGGTTGGATGAGCGTCCTTGACCTATATAAAAAAAAATAATGATTTTTTTTTTAAACCGATGATTATTAAATTATTGGTCATAGGTAATCATATTTGGTCAATCACTCAATTAGTATGATTGACAGGTAAAAACACAAATTGAGAAAGGTTAATCATTTATGGAGCATCTAGTAAGTGACAATCATTAATTGACCATTAAAACAAAATATTGTTTTTTAATTTAACAAAATTTGAGATATTTAAAATTTACTTGAAAAAAAGGCCATCTTCTCACATACATACCGAAATTTACCGAGAGAACTAATTCAATTAATATAAACATTATATTTTCAATAATTGTATTTACTTGTCACATTCTTAATAGCCATTTTAGTGTTATTTATGTATTCGGGCATATATATATATGGATGATTTTTTTATAGTATAATATAATATTATACGCATAAAATTTGAACAAATACGTGAATTTCATTACGTTTCAATCAAGTTTTTGAGAAGTACATTTTTAAATGAATAATTTGAGGGAAAGACTTCTACATTCAACCTCTGTGCTACTTCAAGAAACCGTGCTCTACTTTTTGAAACTCTAGGTCACTAGATTGCCACCAAGAAAAAAATTAAAATCTTGATTCTCTCTCTCTCCCCCTTCTAACATTTGCGGAAAAAAAGTCTTTCCTAAGAAACTTCGGTGACTGCCTATTCGCCATCACTTTCAATGATCCCACCGAGTGGCGGTGATAATCTAATGTGATTATTATTATTATTATTATTATTATTATTATTATTATTTTTGGTTATATTATGCTTTGGTTTTTGTAATGATATGATGGTGATAAGAAGTTATGAAGATGAAGATAATATTACAATGATTGTGATGATAAGATTAAGATGATTTATGATATTTTCTACTTAAAAAAAATTAACGTTTTTTGTCGAAAAAAGATTGTGGTTTGATACTGTATTCTTACGATGATGATAGTAAGATAATGATTATGATCATATGATATTGATGTGGTAATATGATGGTTATGATCGTATGATGAGTATGACGGTTGTGGTGTTTGTTTTGGGTGTATATATATATATATATATATATATATATATATATTTTATGTTATAAGGACGATGGTGAATTATTTCTTGTTTTGTTGATGATTGTGAGTTATTACTTGTAATTTTAATGATGATTATGGTTGTATCAATTGATATGATAATATGAGTTATTTTAAGTGTTTAGTTGATCGTTAATTTTTAAGTCTTTTGGTATTCTTTTTTTAATTAAAAAATTAGCATTAGGATTAGTATTAGTTAAGTTGTATAGTGTTAGATTAACTTAGGTTTTATTTAAAGTATGAGAGTTTAAATGTAAAGTAGATTAATATAAAAAGAAGCAACTTAATGTGAGAAAATTATTAAAATACAAACACAAAATAATAAAAGTATAAAATTTTATAATACGCATGATGTATTATGAAGTTAACAAATTATGCTATTAAATACAAAAACAAAATAATAAAAGTAGAAAATTTAATGATAAGCATGATGTAATATAAAGTTAACTAATTATGCTTTATTATCATCATCGTCATCATCATGGCTTTAGTGAACATATCTGTTATGCACGATTAATTATTAGTCAGTGAAACGAGCTTGATTAATAACACCCATAGTCATTATTTAACTTCTACTCTTAATGTTTTTTCACCTTATGGAGACTAGTAATAACAGTTATTGAATTATAATATCTTTTTAGCTTATTATTTATTTAGTGTGATTATGTGTTCAATTGTATGATTTTGACCTCTAAGTTCATGAATAGTCATTCTATGATTTCCCATATTAAATTGAGCTCCCAAGGTCCAATCTAATTCCTTAAATCATTAAACTCCTACGACTTTCTTCAAAGTCCACAATTTGAGATTGGACTTATGAGGCTCAATCCAATTTTTACCAATAGTTGACATAAGTCCATTACTATGCAAATCTCATGATGTGGTATTTGAGCCACTAAGAAATTAGACATTATTACAAAAAAACTCATTATTCAAATGTCAAATCTTAAAGTTGATAAGTTAATTAGTGTTATGAAATGACATAATTATCAAATGTTGTGATAGACATAAATATCAAGGGGTGTCAAGTTTATAGCATTTTTGCATATAACCCAAATTAATGAGGATGGTAAACAAGAAAAGTACATGGTAAAATTAAAAAAAAAAAATGAATAAACAAATAGAAGAAAAGATAATCTCCTCGTCGAGTTTTTGCTCCAGATTATTTGGCCACAAATATCACAAATGCTTACATCATGGACAACTTGCCTTATTGCATGAACTTGCTCTCTTGAAACTGTTCGGACCTATAAAACACTAGTATGTTAGTAAAAGACTGACATCTTCTGTTGAATTTTAATGTCTGAAATGATATCTAATCAATTATATTTTGATACATAATTGAAAAAAATTAGATTTTTGTGGCCAAATGCTATAAACATTTGCCAAATGATATCTAATCAAATGCTATAAATTGTTGGAAATGTTTAAGAAATTAGATTTCTTAAACATTTGAATAATGAGTTTTTTTGTAACAATGCCCAACAAGTATCTTACTATCGTTGGTAAGCTTTGGTTTTATTAGGTTACCATAGTATCTTATTTTACCATTTTTTTGTACACAAAAAGTATTGCCATTTTTCCCTTCATGGTTTTTCTCCCGTTGATTATATTCACCTAAGGTTATTTTGATCCTAGTAGTGATGTTTTAAGTTTTTGGGTTTGAAATTCTAATATTTTTGTTCAAAACACAATTTCGCCTAAAAGATAAGTTTCGATTAAAAATTTTCTATCTTAAAATCCTTTAGAAATTTGACTGAGTTTCCTTTTTGAAAAACGTTTGTTTCAATGATTCGTAAAACTTTCATATTTAGCTAAAGGCCAGTTTGACATGCACGTGGTTCGTTTTTGTCAAAACATAAACTGTTAGTGATGTAAATTAATTTTCCAGACCTGATTCGGAAAACGACCTGAAACATTGTCTTAGAGTTGGAATTTCCAAAACTTTCCTCCATAAAAATGTTCTTAACATATGCCCTTACATTTAAATAGTTCAGACGATAGTCCGGTTCGGCCTCTAAGTGGCCCAAAATGGGCCTGGAAAACTGAGCAGTGGACTGTCCACTTTCAGTGGTTGGAAACTAGCGAGTTACCGCGGGTAACTCTTGGTTTATCATTTAACTTATTTTTCCTATGTAAAGTCCCTATTATGTATTAGTGGTATCCCAATTTCTCAAACATGCTATTGGTGTTAAAAATGTTCACTTTTTATACTTCTACTGTGGAAAGCAAGCTTGCTTCAATCAATTAATGTGTCAACCTTAAAAACGAGATATTTTTAGCACCAAATCACATAAAAGATCATGTTTTTAACCATACTAAATTAACAAGTCTACTTTACGTATTATCAAGTATTTATTTACCATGAAAAGAACAAACTTTATAACTCATCAACAAGACAAAATACTAAGATGGTCACTTTTTAACATGCACATATCAATATTTTGCATGATAGAAATCATATTGTTAATCAAGATTTACAGCAAAAAACAAAGCTCCTAACTTGACATCATCAACATACAATATGAGCTAGAGGGCCTATTTTATTTAGCATCAATGTTTCATTATTGAGTATAAACCATACACAAACCAACAATCACCTATTACCTATGCTCATAAGGAAAGTTGAGATTTTATGCTTCAAATGCTTGAAAAAAGTTTATGTCATTCTCAAACCCCACTAGCCTTGCTAAGCTTGAACCAAAACAAGAAAAGAAAAAATTTCTTAATGTTTGAACCCCTAACCACCTTGACTAATAAGTAATAAGCACATGATTTTGCTCTCAAACTTAGTCTAGATGGCTTCCAAACTTTGTCTTCTTGTAATATTTGAATAACTTGGTTATTATGAGTTTATTCTACTTTATTTTTTGTTGGGATTCTTTTGAGTTGTGAAGCTACGGCCAACAAGGGAGAAAGGAAGAAAAAGAGAAGGAAATGGGGTTGCATGTGGGAAAGAGATGGAGAAAGAGAAAAGACTAACTCCTATTAATTTTGGCCCCATATATGGACTTCCTCTAACGATTTTTCATTTAACCATAAGCTTGCTCTTACTTAGTTAACTTAGGTATAATGAGGTTTAATTTTTGCCTAATGAAAGCTTGTCCATATAGCTTTAATCTTGGTCAAAAGCATAGCTCAAAGTGGGTACTACAAACACTTCCAACACCATACTATTACCTCCCTTGTTGTCATTTTTTTTTTTTTTTTTTATAATCAAATCTGAAAATTGGGAAGGGAGGACTGCCCTTGTGGCTCCAATCTCACCCCTTGAATGATCTCATATTTCATCTGAACCATTATATTGGTTTTTCACCCTCACTTGTGTTTGTTGTTTTAATCCATGGCAAATTTAACTCACAAACTTTTAAAAACAAAAATTTTAGATATTACAGAAAGAAAGGGGAAGAGAGATGAGAGAGAAAGTAAATGCATTGAATTGCAGCCTCATTATTTCTCTTCCGGCTTGGATCATGGTAACAACAACTTATTTCTCCGGCACTAACGAAGTGATGGTCATAGAATTTACATAACTTTATACAATCGAAATAATAACAAAAAAGGAGCATGAATCAATTCTGATTAATGTTTGTTTAGCTCTTCAAACTTCAATTACGTAGAAAAATAAAAGAGATTTTAGACATTATAAAGGAGAGATGATTGAAAATGGTGAAGACAACAGTAAGAGAAAGAGTGAAATAGTTAGTGGAGAGAAAAATGAGTGTGAGTATTGAGAAGAACGTGACAGATTGAGCGGAAAAAATAACCAGAAAAAAAAAATAAAAAAGAAAGTTAAAAACCAACGGAGAAGTCCGTTTCTTTTTTGTGCTTTTAATGAGTAAGTTAATGTCTCAAAATTAATTGGTTGAATAAACTATATAATATTACGTTTTTCACCAACTTTCATCACTGAATAAATTTTTATCTATATATATATATATATATATATATAAAACTCTTATCCTGCTAATCAATTAAAAAAAATAAATTGTAAAAAAAAAAAGTTACCTATCTTTACACATCTTATTACATATATAGATATATTTGTGTGTGTTTTATATTATAATAGTTTTTTGATAAAATAAATTATATTATATTTTGTATATTGTTATATACGTCAAGTAGATACAGATTGGTGCCATGAAAAAATAGATACATAATGACCTTAAAAAATACAAGCTAGAAAAATCATATACGAATTTAGAAGAAGAAAAAATAACTATAAACAAAATTTAATTACGAAAAATTACTTAAACATATGTTCCTACTTTTTTCTGAGATAAATACGAAGGGTTGAAGTCTTAAAAAAATGAATACAAAAATGAAAGTTTTTATTTACAGGTATATAAATAAAGATGTGGGCGTGTGATTTAGAAAAAAAATTGTTATTGAAATATATATATATATATATATATATTTTTTATAGATATACAAATGTAAACAAACATTTAGGTTTATTATAATAGTCATTGTTTGTAGTTTTATATTAGAGTATTATTGTTATAAGAAATTGTAATTTAAAGGATGCGTGAAAAGTTACGAGAGATGTATAAATATAACCACCACTTTTTAAAATAATCTCTTTTATTTTCTTCTCACTTGTGCACTAAAAAAATATGCTTTTTTTTTTGTTGTTGTTGTTTTATATGGATTTAAAGAAACATTTGTTCAAATATATTTATCAATACAACACAAAAAGATATGAGCAATACACACATAGGGTGAGTTTAGTTAGAGGGAAGGAAGGGTGGATGAATAGAAGTGGAGGGATTAAGGTGTGGAAAGTATGACAAAAAAACCTTATTTAATTAGATAGAAAAAAGAGAAGAAATGAAAGCAACTAAGAATTATAGATCCCTGAAAAAAAAAAAAAAAAACTTTCAAATGTGGATGAATTAGGTTGAATTGAAAAAATAAAAAATAAAAAAGTGTTCTTCCAATGTTGACCTTTGTCAATATCAAAATTTATTAGATATACTAATAAATCTAATTGTTTTTTTTTTTTAAGGATGAATTTGTAATTTTACAAATAAAACTAAATATTTTCTTACTCATTTCCTTCTAATACCAAATAAAAAAATGAAAAATTATGATCTTTTCTTTCTATCATACCAAACAACTTTGAAGATTTAAATCATTCCATTCATTCACACTCTCACTCTCTTATACAATATCCCTCATTTTATTATTCCATCCCTTAAACCAAGATTCATATGTATAATATGTGTGTATATGTATGTATGAACACACATATGTGCTAGTAAGTGTTGTGTGTGTATTTGGAAAGTAGCTTTAGCCTATATATAGGTAGATGTCATCATATTATATATATATATATATATATATATATATATATATTCTCTCAAGTATTGATATTGTTGTCTAAGAAGATATTGATGCTCTTATCATTGCTGTCAATAAGAGTTGTTCTAACGTAGTTTTATCATCCTATTCTTTAATTCTTCTACATATTATTTGTTAGATATTATATTAATGTGCTTTTTGCAATCAAGAAAAGTTGTAGCAATATTTGCGATAACATATTGTCGCTAATAAGTCGTTGTAAATATTTGGTGGCAACTAAACAGAGGTTGTAATTGAAAGAATTGACAACAAATGCAACTGTCGGCGTTAGACGGAGATTGGTAGCGACAATGATTTTGGAGGGTGGGAGGGCAAGGGGTTGTTTTGGGGGGTTTTGTTTTTTTTTGGTCTTTTGTTGTGTTTTGGGATGACTTTTTACAAGATTTCTAAGAATCTTCAAGAATGCAAACATTTTTTGTTTTCAATTTTCAAAAGAGATCAAGGAGAATCGGGTAGAGAGAGGGAGTGAGGCCGAAAGGGAAGAAGAAATTATTGAGAAAATTAGGGGAGAAAAGGTTCTGTGTTCGAGCTTATACACAAAACATTTTGTGACAACAACATGTCATAAAAAATAGTGGTTTGTCATCGTAAAAGAGGTAAAAAAAAATGCATCATTTGACATAGTTTATTTAAGAACAAATTGAAATCATTTTTTTACGACGACATGTTGTCTCAAAAAGTCCCACAGAAAACGAGGTCATGTAGATAACTGAAATGGAGAACATTCCAGGATCACTTTTTGCGATAATCACAAAGTCCCTCGAAAACTTGAATAATTCGAATAGTTATAACAGTTCAAAAGGATAATACAACTATCATAATGAACATAAGTTGTAATGATTCTATATTATAAGACATATGGTTGATAAAGATATAATCTTTATTTTAAAGACCACATCATAGAAGTTTACAAATCATATTGTTGAGGTCTTTTATAATGTTACCATGATAATATCGCAAAACATTCTTTTATAAGTTCTTTATTGTTGTTGTCACTTCCTCACATTTTTTAGTGTAGTATACTCTTCATAACTGTCAATATGTTCTTCTAGCATCAATAAACCTTAATAAAAAAAATATTACTTAACTAATCAATAAGCCAAATCACTAAAATATAAACATAAAAATAATAATTTGACAACTAATTGAAAAACAACAAACAAAATATAATGATTTAGTTAGTAAAAGCAGAATATAATGATATTAATCATAATATCGTCTGATATTAGTTTCCAATACAACATAATTAGATGAGCAAAATCTGTTAAAAACCCGTTAGGTAAAACTCATTCTTATAAAAGTAGCTTACAAGGGGAGGGAAACCAATGACTTATGCATTAATGCACTTATTATTTTATATTTATTCCATGTGAGATGTTTGGTGTGTAGCATTCCACCATGCTACGGCAGCCAATCTTTCCTGTTAGGTGACATCATGGACACGTCTTCTATTGGGTAGCAACTTTCCCCGACTTGCTTATTTGCAACAACAATTGCAAAACTATAGCTCATGCCACGTTTGATCTCATACTCGACATGGTAGTTTGTAATAATCGATTACACTTGGCCCCAAATTAGTGGTCCACATTACCGAGACTAACCTAGCAATGACCATTTCCTCCCTTCTAACAATAGATAGGAACAGAACTAGAACACAGAACAATGGACCCAATTACAAAATTGAATTGAATCTTTATTGATGATTTAGGGTAATTACAAGCCTTAGAACAATGTAGGCCTTCGAGACTTTGCTAAATCTTCCATATTTCGCTTAACTTAAGAGTTTTCCAACCTAACAATTTCTGCCAAATCCCATTTAACCATTCCCCTATCTTTTATACTCTTTGTTACTTTCGAACACATTGCTAGCCATTCTTCTAAATTCGTTCTATATCTAAATTAAGAAGTTTTTTAAATATATGACCGGAATTTTGTAAATTAAGAAGATCACTTTATTTTATTTTTTTAAGTTGACCATTTAGTCAATTACTAATTGATTATGCTTAATCAATGATTGATCATTGTTAATTTATATGTTTTACTAGTTGACTATGGATAATTAACTAATTAATATAGTCAATTAGTGATTGATCGATGTCATTTTCTTAAATAAATAAAAAAAACATTTGATCATTTACTTAAATAAGTATTTAAAATCTGTATATTTACCTAATTTTGTTTATCATAAATTACAAGAACAGATCAACATACCATAATGATCAAACAAACACATATTAAGTCAAAGGAACATATCAAACCATAAATTTTAAGACCTGTTTGGGACAATATTTTCTGACGACAAAATACCATATGGATCAAAAACTTCTAACTCTACATCAAACTTTTCTCTCTTTTCTATTTCCAAGAACTCAAAACTTTAAAAGTACGTAATTTTCTCGTTTCAAATCGAAATGAAATTATTATTATGTCAAAATACTCATAACGACAAAATAAATAAAACAATATTAATTTTGCATAATTTTTTTCGAATACATTTCAAATTTTTACACTATTTTCTATATTATAGAATTTTTTCAAAAGTCCTCCACCAATACACATTTCCAACTCAACCTCCAAAACATAATCTCCCCCAAAGGGCCCTAAGACCCAATAAACAAAGATCTAATCTTAAAAATAGTATTTTTCTTTAGGGAATATGAACATACGAGATGTTAAAATATCAATGATAAAAAATACTAGATTAATTTTTGAGTATCAACTTATATGACAGATGAGTTGTCATTATTTTATTAAAAAATATTTAAATTATTATTACATCAATTAATTATATATATTAATAAAATATGATATATATATTGGTACTCGAAAAATTAATATTAAAATTGATTTTCTTACCACTATTTATTACCAATCTCTTCTTGATTAGCCCAAAAAAAAAATGATATAGTATTATCGGGATTATTCTTGATTCATTTCTCCTATTTCCTACTAAAAAATGGTGTTAAGCAAATAAACATTTTAATCCTGTCCGGCTGTAGTCAAATCATCCTTTGTCCGATAGTGCACTATCTTCTAAATCTAATCTAAACAGAAAAAAGAACCCACTTCCATTTGGACTCCATTTGTCTTCGCCCATTTCAACGTCCATCACAGAATATCCTCCAACGCTGACCATTAAACTCCCATTTTTGGGTAACGGCCTAACGTCACTTCCACAAGAAGACAACTTCCAAACGGAAACTCACCCAGCTCATGTGTTCCCACCTCCACCACCACCTCCACCACATCCACCACTTTCTCTACCACTTTCTTCCCCCACTCTCTCTTCTGGGGCGGTGAATTCTGATTTTCAAGCTTTTCAGAGATTGCCCGCCTTCTGTTCGACGAAATGTCTCAATGGGGTTGTGTTTCCGCGGCTAACTTGAGCTGGCAAAAGAGTAGTACTACAGTGGATATTCGGAACGGAGGGAACTTACCCAGTTCTTGTTTCCAACTGAAATCGCGAAAAATGGATTCTTTGGCTTTTGGGTATGGTGAATTTTTGGCTCGCGGCTTGAGAATTCCGTCTTCGCAGGCTGTTGGTAGAAGACATAAGAAGGGTGTCTCGCCATTGAAGGTTTGTTTTGTGTGATCTGGATTGTTTTCTTGGTCTTTAAAAGTATTTGTTTTTGGGATGTTATGACTGGGATTGAGTTGTTTTTGTTTTGCTTGTGAAATAGGTTGTTTGTGTGGATTATCCGAGGCCGGAGCTGGATAACACTGTTAATTTCTTAGAAGCTGCTTCCTTGTCTGCCTCTTTCCGTAGCTCTCCTCGTCCGACTAAACCTTTGAAAGTCGTGATTGCCGGTGCAGGTGACGATGTTTTGTCCCGTCTCTGTTAAAAGTTCTTAACTTCACACGTTTTGATGATGGGTACTTTGATTGGAAAAGCATAAGGACCGAAGGACAGTGTTATACCGTAACATATAGAGATGAGAAGTGTAATATGATATGAATATGTAGAAATGGGAAGTGTAACTTGATATTATTTTATATAATAATGATGTTGTAAACGTGTAATAATAAGGTTATCCCAAATCAATGTTACACCTTTCCAACATCATCGTTCCATAAAACGAACATTGTAGGATGGTTTTTCGTGAAGGACCGCAGAAACACCCTGAACATTTGTGGAATCCGTTTGGAAGTGGGTATCAAATTAGGGCGTGGTTATTTGATGCATTGGCAAAATGGAAAAATTTCTTTGTGGGTCCTTTATTTGAATTTGTTTTGTATTAGAAGGGGAAAAAAAATTTTGGTGGGACTTTGTAGGTTTCGCTTTTGAATAATTGAATGCTGGACAATTATTTGTTCAGTCTTATGTTTCAATTTAGTTTTTCTGTATTTATGTTATCTCATTTACTTTGATTCTGTTCTGAATAATAAACAATGCAATTTTACAGTCCTTACACTTTGAAGGCTTTAATACGTGATTTCTTTATTTTTGTGGTCAGTCCATTGCTAATCATTTTCCAAATTATTGTAGGTCTGGCCGGTTTATCGACCGCAAAATACTTGGCAGATGCAGGTCACAAACCTTTGTTACTGGAAGCCAGAGATGTTTTAGGTGGAAAGGTTTTTAAACTAATCAAGTTTATCCCATTTAACAACAAACTATTACTTATTTTTAACTTGGTAATTTGACAGACTTGCCTGCTGATAATTTGATCGCAGTCACTTTTAGGCTCCTTGTGTAAACCCCTTTCTTCTTATGTCTAGCAAATTAGGTTGTGGAATGAGGAACTAGTCACAAGTGTTCCTAGATTCACACGCATGACAAACATCAATCTTAAGGGTAGACATGATGGGAATAAGTCTGCCCTTCTCCTTTTTTTTCCGTGACGGTTTTATTGTCAATGCACTGGAAATTCAATTTGACATAAGGAATAGTGGTACATTGTAGCTTCTCATAGTCTTATGGATCCAAAAATGTTGTCTGTATAGATTTTTTTTGGTTGCATGATGTTAAATTATTGGATGTAATAAAAGCTGTCTGTTGTGCCAGCCCTAGAATTTTTATTCACTACTAAAAGTCTGGATGGATAGTATGCACGTAAAAAAGTTGAAAGTAAATGGTAAAAGGAAGTGCTTGCCCATCACCCAGCAACATTAAATTTTTCTACTATTCATTTTCAGTTTTTAATTTAAAAAAAAACACGAACCCTCGGAAGGCTCACTTTCCGATCTGATTTAAATTCCAACTCTTTTGTTGGGTAGTTCCATAAGACTCAAATGTCAGAAAGGTTTTAGCTAATTGGTAAGTTTCCTGTTTTTTCTCTCTCTAGGTGGCAGCATGGAAAGATGATGATGGAGACTGGTACGAGACAGGGCTACACATATTCTGTAAGTTAAACGTTGCCTTTCTTTTAATAATAATTTCCTTGCTCAAATTTCTAATTGTGGACCTTTGGTCTCTTCTACACGGCTTCCATGAAAGATGTGATTGAGTATCCAAAACTTGGAATTTGAAATTGCTTGTGCTTTTGTTAAAAAATCTTCTGTGGGAATATACTTTCATTTCTAATAATCATAAATACGTGTTTCAAAATGATGATAAGAATCTTTCTCAAATTATTTTAAGAGGATAAAGAAACCATAACAAAGAAGCCGTGAACAAATAAAGTGACCACCATAATATATCAAATAGGCATGGCAGAGCATCGCAGTCCATGGTCAAAAGAGGACACAATAACTAGAGAATCAATGAAAATTTCCAAATTGCTAGTGGTTTCAGGAGCCCCTGCTACCTAGTATTGTTTGGAAGTTGTCTGTTTTCTCTGTATGTATCCAATTTGTTTACTTGTTTTATCTAGTTTCATTTTAGACCCATGTGGTTTGAAAAGCTACTCCGGGTTGTGGTATTTCACTTTGATGATTTCCTAGTTACATACACCCAAGTGTTAAGAATGCTGCAGACAGCTAAAAGAAGTCAATTCCCATTCAGACTATCCAAACGGAACCTGATTTCTATTTTGTGGCTAGTAGGAAGGGCACTTCCATCTATTTTAAGTAAAATATTTTGTGCATTTTTCTTTTTTTCCTTTTCTGTAATCATATAGATATCATCTATTTAAGCATAGAATTTGTTATGCTTGTAGCTTTGATGTTTTGTCATTTGTATTGGATTATTTTAAATTATTTACCCATTACTTTATGAAATTGCTCCTTTTCTGTTCATTTTCTTGAACTTTAATTAAACTGTTTTATTTGATTTTTGTTTGCATCGGCTAGTTGGAGCTTACCCAAACGTGCAGAACTTGTTTGGAGAGCTTGGAATTGATGATCGGTTGCAGTGGAAAGAGCATTCTATGATATTTGCAATGCCCAACAAACCAGGAGAGTTCAGCCGATTTGATTTCCCTGAAGTTCTGCCAGCACCCTTAAATGGTAAGAAATTATGTTATTGCCTAAGCTATCACTTCATCTTTTTCATAACAAATTTGGTTTTCTTCCGTGCAGAAGTTAACCAAAGATTTAAAATAGTTGTAGGAGTTAGTCACTTGTGCACATATTGAGGTCTTAATGTATATAGTTGATCAGAATCCTGCAATTTCTGGAATTTCTTTTGACCATGCTAGATATACTTGACAGTAGTAAACACTACCTGTCTGAAGGTCAAACTAGTGAAAGACTCTAAATTTTGTGAATTTGTCATTGTAGCTATAGGTATTTTTAATGTGCGTAATGTTCTTTGAGTATTTTTAATATGTGCTTTCCTAGTTGCAGCATCAAATAAATCCCGTCTTTATAGCTGCTCAGCAGCTTCTTTTCTCATTTGGGAGGACTTCTTGTCTTCAAAGTTTTTACTGCGTTTTAATTTCTTGTAATAAGTTGTCTGTTTCCAAAAAGGTTATCATAGATTGTTGTGAATGTGATTGTTAGGAATTTGGGCCATCTTAAGGAATAATGAGATGCTGACATGGCCAGAGAAAGTCAAGTTTGCAATTGGACTGCTGCCAGCAATGCTAGGTGGCCAGCCTTATGTTGAAGCTCAAGACGGTTTAACTGTTAAAGAATGGATGATAAAGCAGGTATGGTGATGCGAAAATGTTTTTTCTGCGGCATTGGGTGGACTAAAGAGTTCAAACTTGTGCATTTTTATATAAATTAGCAGAGTATGGTATAAGTTTGGCTTGATAGCTCATTTTGCGTTTCTGTCTCTCTATTTTGTTTTGTTTTGTTTTGTTTTTGTGTGGCTGGACTTCTTGTCCACTTTATCCTCGTTGTATGCACAAAAATGGGAAAAAAACAAAAGGGATTCCCCGTGAAAAAGTTACTCAGTCATGCTCTCTTTGGCACGCCAATGTTGGCTATCCCTAGACTGACGTAAAGCTCAAAGGTTTAAGATAACTCAGTTGTCTGCCTAGATTTAGAGAAAACATAACGTAACCTAGACATTGTTATTCGATTGCCCGTGTCTGGATATTTTACAAGTATGAAGAGTAAGTGATGTTGTTGGTCAACTTTTAGATTCTTTTTTAATCTTATTTATTTATTATTCCTTCAATTACTTTTTTCAGGGCGTACCTGATCGCGTAACGGATGAGGTGTTTATTGCCATGTCGAAGGCCCTAAACTTTATTAACCCTGATGAACTTTCAATGCAATGTATATTGATTGCTTTAAACCGATTTCTTCAGGTATGGTGCTTCTTTCTCATCACGTTTGCACAAAATCTTACTCTTCGCATCTAGATCAACACAGGTATAGGGATATTACAAGCTATTCGTGGTATAGTTCTATAGCAGCATGCACGATATGGTTGGAATTCAGAATTATATTTATTCCCTAACCTAGAAACAAATAAAGGAACCTAGAGGTTAAGTTTTAATAGAAAAATTAATAACGTTTTTGGCAATCTTTGTTTAGGAAGATCAAGTCTGTCTAAATAGAGAAAATTTTTACTATAATTTAGGGTGGGCGGGTAGTTATAATATGCATAGTGCATTCTTTGTGGAAGACCTACAACTATGTTTTTATTTATAAGTAGCATTGGGTAAGTATACTATTAAAAACGTGCGGGAGTAATTTGTATAGAAGTAAAGGACACCTTGTACTGGAATGTAACAAATTACGGTACTACATCAATAGGAGAAGCATGGTTCCAAGATGGCCTTCTTGGATGGGAATCCACCCGAGAGGCTCTGTATGCCAATAGTTGAGCATATCCGGTCATTGGGTGGTGAAGTCCAACTTAACTCACGGATACAGAAAATTGAGCTAAATGATGATGGAACTGTAAAGAGATTTTTACTAACTAATGGAAATGCAATAGAAGGGGATGTATATGTTTTTGCGACTCCAGGTAATAGCACTTACTTTCCTTTCAAATTATAAAGTACATATGAAAATAAGTATTTATTTTTCTAATTCTTGCAATAACTTTGCTCCGAACAGTTGATATCCTGAAGCTTTTATTGCCCGACAACTGGACAGAGATTCCATATTTCAAGAAATTGGAGAAATTAGTTGGAGTTCCCGTTATCAACATTCACATTTGGTTAGCGATGGATGCTGACTCTACTCTCTTCACACACAGGATCTAGTCACTTTTTTTTTTCCCCCCCTTTTTTAATTGAGAATTTGCTCAAACTTAAGTATAATATTTAGTTAATACTGGACATTGACGTCATTGATCGTACATGGGCCAAATTAAAAAGTTAGAGTTATCAGATGTCTTTACACAACTTAACAAATTTGGGGTTTCGTTTTCAACTATGTTGGCTTGAAATTCCCTGAAATGAAAGAGGAAAATCGTTCAAGGACAGAGTTAATCTAGACTCTGCTTATGTAATCCCCTAAGGATTAGGATAGGCTCCTTGAGTCCTTTCCCTTTGCTACTCTATTGCTCATTACACTCCAAAACTACAAAATGGTGTAAAAATGCTTTGCTAATGCGGGATGTGAGATACTCTTTTATTTTATTTTATTTTATTATTGCACTTCTTGTAGTTCCATGGTCTGATGGTAATAAAAGTTTTCTTCATTTGCAGGTTTGACAGAAAACTCAAGAACACATATGATCACCTGCTTTTCAGCAGGTCATGCTCGTACTTGATTTTGTTCTCTGTTATTATACTACGCCTTTTGAGTTGTTTACTTTTTAATTGGTCAATCTGATCAAAAGAAATTGCACCTTTGGTTGCTTTAAATGTACATTTATTCATTTTCCGGGCCTTACAGTTTGGTTGCTTGAAAATGTTACTGCTTTGGTCGGACTTTCTAAAACAACTTAGGTCATTTTGCAAATTTCTTGCCTGTAATATAAGTATCGTCAAGTATATGCTCTAATTATAGATTAAACTTTTTTTTTTCTCTTTTGAAGTTTTCTTTGTGCTGGCTACTCATATTCAATTTGTTCTTTCAACTTCTTTTTCCCCATGCAGAAGTTCTCTCCTAAGTGTCTATGCGGATATGTCAGTAACGTGTAAGGTAACTACTGTTATATATTAACATCTGTGTAGTGATTTCATCAATTTGGCGGAAATTTGTAATTTGCATAGTTGAAAACAAAAGGAGATAGAGGTCAAGAAATATTTCAATTGTTGAGTTTAATCCGTCTCCTTTCTGGGTTCTTTGTTTCTTCATTTTTTTATTTTCTATGTTCACTTTTGTAATGATACTGGTTCCTTGTTCATTGCAGGAATATTACAGTCCAAACCAGTCTATGCTGGAGTTGGTATTTGCACCAGCTGAAGAATGGATTTCACGTAGTGACTCGGAAATTATTGAAGCTACAATGAAGGAACTTGCCAAGCTCTTCCCTGATGAAATAGCGGCGGATCAGAGCAAAGCAAAGATTTTGAAATACCATGTTGTAAAAACACCAAGGTTTGAGACAGTAACCTTTAACAAAATCGAAAAAATTGTATGAAAATAGTCCACGAGTACATTGTCATAGAGATCAGTTCCCTATATTCGTAAGGAGTTTACCTGTCTGACAGAGCTTCTTATATCGTTCCTAAAAAAAAACAAAACTTCATTCAGACATTAAGAATAATGAAGCACAAAGCAACGACGACAGGAAGTCCACCTGGGCTAAAATGTTTCCTAAAAAATGGAGGAAAAAAAAACCAAGATAACAAGTAAAAAATGAGGTGAATATCGTTACTAATTAAATTACGGCTAATCTTATAAAAAACTGTTTTCATTAGGTGAACATTGTTACTCAAGCACCCTTTGCTGGAAAGAGTATATAGAGATTTTGGCTATGATTATTTGTTTTGTAGTCGGGTTACTCCATCTTTCTTCTGAATTCAATGTTATTATCATCATCTCAGGTCCGTTTACAAAACTGTTCCCGATTGCGAACCTTGTCGTCCATTGCAAAGATCTCCTATAGAGGGTTTCTATTTAGCTGGCGACTACACAAAACAGAAGTATTTGGCTTCAATGGAGGGTGCTGTTCTGTCGGGGAAGTTTTGTGCACAGGCGATTGTACAGGTAATTTCTATGGTCACTCGAGTACATATGTTGTGAAATTGAATATATTCTGATCTTTTTCCCGAGTCTACTTAAGAAAAAACATCCTAAAAGAACTGGTGGTCCATGGAATTGTTTTTACTTGGCAGAGAATTTTTCCATATGGTAGCATGGTATCTACCAAAACTTGCGTCTTGGGAATGTCGCTGCACATCGTTTTCTCACTATTTCTTTTATTCTTCATTCTACTTGACTGGCATGGGAAATCGATTTTGTTGCCTCCAGAAAAAGCCTTGTTTATAGGCAGTTCCAACTTTTCTTAAACCGATTCTTTGATAATGGGTATATTGCGTGGTGCTCAACCACACAAAAAAGAGAGAGAGAGTAAATAGTAAAACTTTTTATTGCAACGTAAAAGACCAGCAGGAAAGGATTTAACCCATTGGGAATAAAAAACAAAGAAAGAACAGGACAATGGAAAATAAGATATCATAAGAAAAACAAGAGCAGTAAAAGTTATTATGCTTATATGCGTAGCATTTAACCCTGTCTAATAATAAATACATGCAGGATTATGAGTTGCTCGCTGCTCGTAGTCAAAGAAGTTTGGCTGAGGCAGGAACTCGGTAAATATACACCCCGATTCAGTGGCATACTTTGCAGTTACTGTGAAGCATATCATATCATGAGTTATTGTTTGTAAATTATTGCTCTTTCAAGTCTCAATGAGCTTCACAAGGGGTAAAAAAATGGAGTTACAAACTTATTCAACACTTTGCCTGTGTATGTCTTCAGTAAGGATGCATACGGTTATCCATTCCTGTTTTTGCTGATATAGTGGTAATTTTTCTGTAACTGTACAGTAATCTTTTTGATATAACTCTTTTTTTTACTAGTAATCGTTTGTCCGCAAATCCGGTTGTCTTGGTGCACTGGATAGGTGACTGCTTTAACGTGGGAAAAAGCCGCATAATTGGAAATTTAATGTCGTGAGACCCTTCATTTATAAGATGTGTAAGAAAAAATCACTGTTTTTGTTATGTGTCGAGTATTCTTTGTGCTAACAAGTAATTTGAGGTTGATAGTCTCAAAGGAGTAAGGATATTACTATCCGAGCATCACCTGTATCGGTCATTTAATCGGAATAATTTTAGGGGTTTCATTTTTATTCCAACTATTTAATACCAATTGAGGTGGTATGCCAGTTATTCGTTTTTGTTGGTAGGTTTTTAAAAATTATCATGTCAACTATCTCTATTTTCTATTTTCTACTGCGGAAAGATGACAAGTCACTTATCGTTTGAGTTACTACTCGGATACTTAAAACTCGACACATACAATAATTTTCGGTGGATGACAATTAAAATACACCGTTATCTTTTATTTTGATGGTCAAAAGATTATGAACACAAGAAACAGCTCCAATACTGGAAATCCCGGTTCACCTTATGCTTTCAAGCTTGCAGATAGCTAATAGTCGCTTAAATATATTCATCACAAATGATATTTCGTCCAAACATCACCTCAGGCTGCTTCTCTTCTATGATTAGATGATTTTTTTTTTTTTTTTTTTTTCCAAACACTAATTAAATTAAAAATAATTAATCGTAATGAACGGGTTCAACAAGACGCTTAGAGAGAGATCAAAGAGTGGTTTTAGGCAATATCTTTATCTTTAAAAATAAAAATAAATAAAAAATAAATGAAAGGCTGGAGGAGCAATAGGTTTATCTAAGCCATTTCTTTGTTCATCCTTTGATAGACAGGAACAAACAGCTGGTCAGGAATGTTTTTTATTTAACGGTGTAGTTGTGAGTGAATACTCTTATGCATGCATCTTGCTATTGATCATCGGTTAATTTCGTTTAGTCCCCGAATTATAGATGAAGTCTCATTTTGGTGCCTTGACTTTATGAAGTTTGAGTCGCATCTCCAGTCTACTATATTATGGTAAATTAGTCTTTCTATCCATAAGCTGTTAAAATCTTGATAGAAAAAGCATGTTTTCTTTCTTAAGTCATTCTCTAAAATGTAAAATTACATAATTAATTCTTAAATCACAAGTTGTCCTCACATGCCTTTTTCGTTTAGATTTTAATCGATAAAAGGACTAAATTGAGACAACTTATATATGGGGAACTTTTCTACAATGTTGTGAAATAAAGGATCTAAGATTTGGCCTATTATTTGAGGACTTAAAATGAAATTAACCCACTGATAATGTATATGAACTTGTAATCAATCACAACAATAAGAAACCAAAGTTCTCTTCTTTTTTATTTTTATTTTTTTAATTATTTTTTTGAAAAGACTTAAAAACTAACAAAAGCTCACTTAGAAAACACTTTATTCTTTTCTTGAAAAATCATTCAAAAATCAAAGGCAGATCTTTTTCCAACGCAAAAATTGCTCTCGTTTTCTAAAAACTGGCCCCTATTCTTCCCCTAACTTCAAAAGCAAGTAAACTTTTTCTCTCAAAGTAAAATCAATCAAGTCACATCTTTTCAAGCAAAAACCCCCCTCTTTCTCAAATCTCAATACCAAAACATTCAACATTTCATGAACAATCAAAACTACAAATACACCAATTCCTAACGCATGGACACAAGTCTAGCTTTGACACCATTGTGAGCTTCTTCAAATTAGTCTTCCTTGGCTAGAGAATTTGTGTACCATGGCCGAGTTTCTTGTTCAAAACAAGACTTCCTCTAAAAGTACCACTTCTAGGAGAAAGGGAAGTGCTTCACAAGAAAATGTGCCGCTTTGGTTAAGGAACAACGAGCGAGGATTTACGTCCTTCGTCGTTGCGCCACCATGTTACTCTGCTGGTACATTCAAGGAGATGATTAGGCCAACACATATTTTATACAATACATAGTACTACCAAAAAAAAAAAAAAGATGTTCATCTGCTTCTTGGCTTTTTCCACTGCGGTAATGTTCCGGGTTTGGTTTTATGGAGAGCAATGTTGTGGCTATTTCGACTTGTAGCAATTGTGTGACCCTTCAAGTTTTTTTATCTAATTGGTACTATTCTTCCAATTGGGTTTAAAGGGTATGCAAATGCAAAGAAGTTTCTTGCCAACACATTTGTGCTTGCTTTTTAACCAACCCTGGAATGTGGCATGATGATTCGAGGGTGTGATTAAACCTGTTTCAAGAATTGAAGAGCTTCTGTTGATAATCTCTCTCTCTCTCTCTCTCTCTTGTTTTATTGTTTGTTTTGCTTTTTCACTGAAGAAGTTTGAAGAAATGAATAAGCTCAAAAGGAAAAAAAAGATGAAAAAAAAAAAAAAAGTTTGGTTGTCCTCTCATAGATTGTTTAGCCCCTATTTGAAGTAAAGGTGTGGATTGGATAATCCAAATCAAATTTCAATTGGATTTTTCATTTTTTTTAATCGAAATTCATATACACTAAAGAAATTCGCAGTTACCATAATTTTATCTCTCCAAAATAACAATCATGTTTAGATCCATTTTCTTTTAGTTCTGAAATCCAAATGACATTTGGTAGTGATGTTATGATTGTAGCCTTACGGAGGATAAACATTATGAAGATAATTTATTTATTAGTTCTCTTTCTGGCTTTCTACCATGCATTTTCTTTCGCTCACAAAAAATTAAATTTATTGTTTAAACTAATTATTCAAACCTATAAAAGCAAACTAGTCATAAATATAAGGGTTAATTTCATTAATAGCACTTGTAGAAATTTTATTATTAAAAATATCACTTTTTTTTTTTCCCCTTTATTACTAGCACTCAAAGCCTTTGATATGTGGGGCCAGCAGCATTTTAAATGCCAAATTACGGGTTGACCCATCTTCCACCGTCCAATATCCCACTCCCTCGTATGCTCCAAAATTTTTTTTCAAACCAACATCTCTACGGTATTTTAG